>JAPYZJ010000057.1:0-161945 GCA_030522765.1 Ophioninae sp. B BG-2022a
GTTGTTTTATTTAATTCGGTCGATCAAACCGTCCGAATTTACCATCCATCCACCGCGTCGGTGCGAGCGCAACAATTTACAACCTAAATGTTGGCCTCCTCGTGAAGCGATTTGGAAAAAAAAGACATATTAAAAACGCAAGCTGCGGGCACTTTACCGACTCCGATTTGTCGGGAAAATTTTCGCGATGATTTATTCCAATTGTTAGAATCGACGAAACGGGAACAAATTATTTCGTTACGCAGAGATTTCGACGTTGAATTACCGTTTCTTCTATCCACTGCCAAATTTGATCGATACCATGAATTTTTCGCGTGCAAAAAGTGCACTCGTTCGTTTTAGCAACGACATCGATTTTTCAAACAAACATTTGTCGGTAAAACTGATTTTTCCAGGTCGTGACATTTTTTGTACAAACTTCATATTTTTTTAATAATTCGAATCGATTTTAACTCGATTCGAAAAATGCTCGAATCGAGTCAATTATTTACGATTAATTAGAAAAACTGTTCCCCTAATTCACCATAATAATAATCATGTTTCAAACCATCGAGCGAAACTACGAGAAAAAAATTAAAAAAAAAAAAAAACGAAAACGAATTTCCTCTTCTCGATGTGCGAAGCGCGAGTTTGCATAAATAATACAAGACATTCTTTTTCGGCATTAAAGACTTTCAGAGTGTAATCGAAGCGCAACGATTTGTATGGAACGAGAATTCAGACTATTTGCGTTATATGTAGCCGATCGTTGAGTCTCGTGTGAATTGATTAAACTTTAAGAGACGTGTTAATAATAAAATACCGGCGAGCATGAGATTTCGACTATCTAGATTACGATTAAACGGGAAGAAAACGAAAAAAAAAAAACACACACACACAATTGTCACTCGTATTATCGATAAAACGCGAATATTTTTGTCGACTATTGTTAAAGAAAAAAAAAAAGAAAAAGAAAAAAGCATAAATAAATATGAGCCAAGGAAAAAAAAATAGCGAAGCCTGGGAGATCGACGTAGCTCAGTTCCTACACAATCGTCGAATCGATATTTCGCGATTCTCCAAAACTGTACAGTTCGATGCATTCATAAATAAATTTTCGTACCACAGTATTAACATCGACGTCACGTTTTTTCCATCAATTTTTTAAAGAAAAATCATTTTTAAAATCCATCGAATCGCATACTCGATCGCACTTGCGAAAATGACATTCCGAATTGATAAATATTTAAACGAGTGTAACAACGTTGATTTTTGACTTTTTTTTGTCTTTCTTACGTCGCCGTACGTAATTTATGAGAGAATCGAGAACGAATATCGATCAGACACTAAATGTTTCGTACATTGACAATGGACCGCGCGATTGACGCCTTTTTTAGCGTCACCGTAAATGTAATGAAAACGAACAAACAAAATTCTCGCTATAAACAAAAAAAGAAAATTGTGAGCGAGGATATTTTCTATCGAGGGACACGTTTCTATCGAGGATCTCCTTGGATGTCAACACGCCGTTTCACGATGCAAAAACACTATCTTGAGCTCTTGACTGTGACAACAAAAAATGTATACGTTCGAAAGAGTAATGGAGAAAGAAGAAGAAAATTGGAAGTGGAGCTCGTATACTTTGAAAATTGAAAAATCGCGAAAAAAAGACGATACGAAAAGAATGTATTATAATATATATAAATATATATATATATAAATAAACATTAGATAACGATATGTGAGCTAGTAAATTTTAAAAAAGTTTAAAAAAGATTATATCGTCACGCGCGTTCGTAACTACTGAATAATGTTGCGCTCATGAATTATCTTTCAAGATCGATTTTTTTGTTTCTATCGCCATAGTTATGATTATTATTATTATTATTATTATTATTATTATTATTATTATTATTATTATTATTATCGGTAATATCGTTTCGATTAAAAACGTGCCTATTACTATACGGGAATCGTTGTTATCGTCGTAGCTGTAAACTTATAATTTCTTTACCCGAGATTTTATCGAACTCGTATATTACGATAAACAATGAACGTTCATCGACCCGCTGACGTGTGTAAATATTATAAATATTTTATAACAAAAAAAAAATGTAATACTTAGTGTGACTGTAATTTTACGATGATGTGTAACGAAGGAAAATTAAAACGAAAGCGCGAAAATTCTCTGTACACTCCGATGGGTTAAAAATTTTAATAAATACTTCCCGAACCCCTGAATTCGCGTGTGTTTTAATTGTTTAATTGTTTGTGCATTTTAACGGTTTTCCCGATAAGCGAGGATCGAAAATTGAGTCTTCGTGGGTACTCGATTGAATCTTCAAGAACGAAGTCGCTGTAACATCGTAAAAATTTATTTGCACTGCTTTGGTTACACTCGGCGGGATAACTGATAATGATCGATGGTAACTGAATGAAGATTCGTCAACACGTCGTTTCGAAATCGAATTTGTCCAGAGCTGGACTATATCTTCGTCGACCGGATCATTACGAATTACGAAGAAAAAGATCTTTAAAAACTCTTTAAATAAAGGTAAAATGGCCGATGATAAAAATGAATATTGACGAGCGGACGTTTGAGGAACACCAGCTGAGAGCAATTCTTCGGACGTGACCAATCGTGGGCTCTTCCAAATCATTCTGAATTCGTAACAAGTAAATACATTTCTTACAGATTCTTCCAAATCAATAACGAGGAAATACATTTCTTTCATTTGATACATAATGATTGAGGCGACTATTTCGCTTTCAATAAATACCACCATTTCAACTTTTAACGCTTGCAAAAAACAAGTGACAAGAATCAGAACAAAACCGTTCATGATCGAAGAATTTTTTTGGTTATTGCATAATTGTGTAACTTCCGGCAAAATATTTAGTCCCAATATATGAGCTAATTGTTTTTTTTTTTGCTGCTTCGCGATCGTTGTTGTTTTTTCAGCTCCTTAATAATCTCAAAAAGATCATGAAATTATAGAAAGCGCAATGTTCATTTTGGCTCGGCCATGAAATATCCCGGTTTACACACGTAAGTGTTATGACCTCTTGAAGCAACGCGTTCATGCCTCCCGAGTATTTTTAAGAATACGTCCCGATAAAAATATATTCTCGAACAGTATGGAAATTGATAATCTTTGGTAAATTTTCCACTGTTCGAATCTTTTCGTGGCAACTTTTTCTCCTCTTAATTCCTAACAATCGAGATTCATACTCGATCATATATGTACACGATACTTCGTTATATATTCGTTCGGAGTTCCAATGATAATTCTATCGATCGTGTAAACGCAAAAGGACGCGTATGAATCGCGACGCATTCGTTGGACCGACGATACGAAAAAATAAAATAAAAAAAAAAAACAAATCCGTATCATTGCAATCGCAGAGTGTTTGGCACTTTTTGATCTTTGGCAATTTTTCCCAGTTTGGACAGAGCTTCCTTTCCATATTTCGATACCAGCTCCTGCACGAACGTGTCCTTCAATATCTTGAGGCATCTGCAATATTTCAAAAGTTTCAATCTCGTGTATGAAAACGCAGAATGTGTGTGTGTTTTTTTTTGTTGGCTTTCCAAAGCTTCGGTAAAATAGAAACACGGTACCTTCGATAAAGTGAGTTCGTTCGAAACTTTCCGATATCGAGACTCGGGGCGTGAGGTCGATGAATAATAAAAGTGTCGGGCAATACGATATACCTGTGAAAGACATAAAGATTTTTTTTGTGTACAGTGAACGAAGAGAGTACTCGTACTTGACTTTTCTCAGTAATAATTTCGAGGAAAACCAGTCCCGAATTAGCCTGATAGCAAAAGTAGGAAATGCAATTGCAGATCGATCAAACTTCGATACTTTTTAAATCAAGTGACGGAAAAATCGAGTTATTCACTGGAAAATCGAGAATCAAGTTATACGGAATACTTTAGTAGCTCATTTTTTTACAGCTAGAAAAATCTGGAAAAGAACTCGTATCCCATAATGCTGTAAAATATATGACTTCCGCTTCTTCAAAAACACCGCGATTTTCTTCCCGAGAACTAAGATAATGCTAGTGATAAAATCCACATCCGCGAGCTGCTACTCACTTGTAACCCAACGCTGTCAAATGTGTAACGTATGATACTTTGTTCCATCCAAACCCGATGAATCTTTGGTCGTAGCGAGGAGCATTCCTCGATATCACAAGGTACGGCTCAAAATCCGGTTCCCACTCGACCTGGAATCGCGAACTTTTGCAGTCATGATTCCGTGAGATTATTTAAGGATGTTCTTGCTCCATAATTACAATAGTATATACAAAGTAATGACAAAACCATCGGATACAATTTTAAAAGATTACGTTTGAAAAATTACGTGAATCTTCTTGAGCTTCATATTACAATGTATACAAAATTTGAAAAGGTTTCACCGTTTGATAATCGAGATCCTCAGTCTTAAAAATCCCAACTTTAACATGAGGAAGTAATGAAAGGAAGCTATGAAAAAAGACGATTTTTTACAACGAATATCACGATCTCTAGACGGTCAAACTTCCTCAAATTTTACCCACAGTTGAGTATGATAAAAGAGTTCATACAAATTTTAAACAATTAATCTTTAAATTCTTATAACGCAAGAACATCCTTAAGTTACTGAAAAAACGCTTGTCCTATGAGGGCAGAAGGGCCCAGGGAAACTGAGGAAAACCTCCGGCGATAAATTCAGTACAACATCCACGCTATATTCGTCATTATTCATGCATCTTATGTTCACTAATATTTTCTTGTTTTTTCTTGGATTGATGTTTCTGGTTGACGAATTTTCTCGCATTTCGATGAGTAGCTCGCGATGTTTAAACGAACCTCATAAGGCTGTGTGGCGTTTTTCCAGTACGTGTAGTTGGTAGCTGCGTGACCTTTCGTCCAAACGTGGTAGCGAAACGTATACAGCACGTTGTGATTAAGACACTTTATCAGCTCCTGTTTGCTCGTCGGAAAAGTGAATCTGAAAGAAGGTCAACACCTAACTTTTGGCTTTTCCATTCGTTGCCGGTCATTTCCGACAGAGTAAGACAGAAAATGAAAAGGAACGAATTGTGCACATCGGATATATACTCAATGTAAATTTTGATACAACATTGAACTACTATTGAATAAACGTTAAATCGTGAAACGATTAATGATCATTCAAGCACTTTGCTCCAAAATCGTATATCGGTAAAAACCAATCTGGCTTACGATGAAGTACCTGTAACGCTGAGTCTCGAAAGCGGGAACGATAAGAGCAGTTTTGTCAGCATCAGTAATATTCATGCTCGCGATGTGGCTCATTAAATTTTCATACAGGCCGTATTGCGGAAGAAAATCAATGTCCAGCTGAAAGATGTAGGGCGTCGAGACGTAGGACATTGCGGTATTCCTCAAATAATTCACGGGATAAAATTCCTGCGAGGAAAATAATATTTGATTAAAGTTTGCTTCAAAACTTGGAGCGTAATTTCTGCATATCGTTAGAGCCCATCGGTACGGTGTTCGATGAGATTGTGCAGTAGAAATCGTAATCGAGAATGGAAATATACGCGGAGGAAAAGAGGGACCGACCCCGTCCTTGTAGACCACGTGATAAGCGATGTTTTTGCGATTTTTCAATTCCTCGGAGTTTCGAACGAATTGTAGGAAGGATTGGACCTCCGCGTCGGTCAGATATAACGCGACGCTAATTGTTCCTGGCCAATGTTTACATAACTCTTCGAGAAGGGTTATTCTATCGGCGCTGCATTGCGTCGCGAGGCCCACGTCGTTCTCCGTGTAAACGTTGTATTCGTACTCTAGAAAGAACATGTGGGTTCGATAAACGATGCTCGAACCCTGTACGAACTTTGAGCACGCGTCCGAATCCTGAATCTGAAAAAACAAAACAAAAACGAAACGCGAATTTTGAAATTTAGAATTTCCTAAATTTCTCTCATAAAAACGCCCTACAGTGGCGCCAGAAGAGTAAATGTATCAATAAATGGAATGAACAATAGAACTTACGTTATCGATAGCTTCCTCCTCGTCGCAACCGAACAAACGTCGCCTCAGCAAATTCCCATCCACCTCCAAAAACGTTTGATACATTTTTCGAAAATCTTCCGCGTGTTTGTTGCGAACGTCTTGCTTGCGCGGCGAATTCCAGTGGATGATCTAACCGGGGCACGACAGAAAACCACGTATGACGAGACTGCCGTTTTTTTGTTTGGTTTTTTTTTCTTCGTAACGACATGAGAAAAGAAAAAAAGGAGACGTGCAAATTGCGGTTGCAAAATTGTATCGCTCGATCGGCTGCGCAGCAGCTTTTAAAGTTTCACTTTGCTCATAAACAGGTAAGTTTTTGTAAAAGCGTTTTTCGCAAAAAACTACACGGATTTATTAACCTCTCGAATAAGTTAATGTAAAAGGCCTGGAGAACGAAAAGAAACCCAAACATAAAAAATTTGTTTATTCGTCTCAACTTTAAAGCTCAAATATTTGGAAATTTCCAAAACAATTTCGTAAAAACGCTTTTTTTAATAATTACAAAAAAAATCTACCGAATTTATCATTACTAACGTTTATTTTTTTTCCATCGCCGTAACACGATTCACTGAGTGTGTGATCGCTCAATTGAATGTTCCACGTGCATTCGAGAATATATATGATTGCCGGAAACGTTTTGACGACCGCGTTTATTATGTCCTGATCGGCAAGTCTCGTTTCTTTTATATCTGCCAGGACTCTTCGAGTCGTTGTCTCCCACATTTCGGCGAATCCGCGTTTTCTCAACCGCTTCAAATGCATGAGCATTATACCAGTGTTAAAGCCCCGACCGAGGGCGGGCCAGGGACGCGAACCGTACGACAATGTTCTGACGTACCAATCGCTCTGATTCTCCACTAGCCCAACTAGATTCGCTTCGTCGAAGCTATCGAAGTGTTTCCATAACTTTACGATGTCAACGAGAAAAGTGACATCCGTATCGAGCACCAATACTTTGTCTACACGAGGCAATACTTCCGGTAGTGTGAGCTTCAACAGACCGTACACACCCGAATAATGAGTGTTCGGTATCCATGAAACTTTCGGAATCCATTGTTCGGCCGTGTAAAATGATACGTTCACTGTAACGTATTGATATATTACATGCTTTTGTTTAGGCGTCAAAATAAAAATTTAAAGTGACAAGACCATGTCACCCAAGAAAGATAACTCTATAAATCAGACGGTATAAACTTTGTTATTATTTTGAACACTTTCTTTACCAGCGAGAAAAACGTTATTAGGGATTTCAGCTTGTATATTGATTTGCGTTGAGACGCACATGTGAAACCACTAACCTTCGGATAAGTGCCAAGTTTGAAACAGAGTTGCCAGTGTTCTCTTGGCTATCTCATCAACCAACAGATGAAAGTGAAGCGGCGTCGAGCGATAGAAGAGCAAGGACTTTGCAACCGTGACCAGTGCAACGGTTGAATTGTAGCCGGCACAAACCATTGCCACGTGCACCGTTGTGCATTTTTTGGGATACTAGAATTAATTGTTCCACTGACAAACGACTGCACAGCTAAGGTAAAATGAGAGACTGATTTCTTCTAATAGTACAAGTTTGCCATTGAAGAATGACTCACGTAAACATTTTTATGAGCTGTGTGAGATCTGTCATAAATGGATGAACCGACCCGTGCAACACTGTTAGGTTCACTGTTGTTTGGCGGTGACAACTTCGACAAACTTTTTAACTCCGCCGATGGCACTGTGGGTTATCATTAAGCGGATTTAAGCATCACGATTATAACGGTAAGCACGAAGTAGCGTTTCTTACCGTTTATCAATAAATAGATGTAGAAGATTACAGAGATGAGTAGAATCGCGAGAAAACACTTTATCCATGATCTAGACATAGCTTTGCACCACGCATACTTGCTCTTTCTGAATACGTTGTGACAACGTGCTACGATAGAAAATATGCCGTGTTAGATGAGTCGCCTCTAATTATTCATTAGCATTGCGATAACGATTAACAATAATTACTATAAGTGAATAACAAAAGCATGTTTCACAGAGTAATTCCTTAATGAAAACTAATTGCCTAATTAAACTTTTCTTATCGTCATTATCGAATATCAACAATGAATGTAATCACGTTGGAACTTTTTTTTCGCAGGCGATGAACACACATGAATTGAAGTTAATTAATGGTGACGGCAAATGAACAATACGGTTTTGAAAATTACCGGTCGTAAACATTTGCAACTCTCATTTCACGTCGATGCACTTTTATTTATTTATTCTTTCTTATTTACTTAAGTAAGTGTTATTCAATCGATGTAATACGTTGCAATCGTAAAAATTCCGCATTAATAACAATTGTTAAAGAACGAACTTTAAAGCGCGCAGAAATCCATCAAATGAATAATAATAAAGGAACGTGTGACGGCTTACCTCTTAAAATCATTTACCCGATACTGAGATTTCTAATGGTCATTTTTTTTCACCCTCACCCACGAGTATTGTTGTCAAAATGAAAAAGTGAAGTATTAGTTGATGTAAACATTTACGAACATGTTGCGATCAAAGCATCATCACCTGCACTCCACCAAAGTCCCATACATACTAACTTCAATAATTATTTTTATCCGCTCTACACGCGTATACACACAAAAGCAAAAGCAAAATAAAATTGTCGATAAAGACGAACGCGGATTACTTTCCGACCGGGTACGATCTGCTGAAGGTAAAATAGATACCGTTTAAAATGAGAGAGGTACATAAGTCTTTTCGACGCACACCTACCTTACGTATATACGCAAAAGCTCTGTATTCCCTTATGGACATGAGTCACACCGGCCGGTTGAAGTTCTACCTCCAAATGAACCACATTTTAGACAAAAGAAAAGATAGCGATTGATAACTTTTTTTTTTGAAACATAAACTGTTCCTATAATGCCTTCGTTATCTGCATTTCCTTTATAACAGCTGGTCACTCGTCACGCCACCAGACGGCAGTTTGGGTCGTAGAATACTTGTCTGCAAGCCGCCCATAAGAACTGTCCTTCTATGTACGTCTGACTTCGTGACGAAACGTAAGACAATTAACATGGCCGTCCAGAACTCATAACTAACAGGTTCGATAAAAAAAGATGCCAAAGTGACGTTTATAATACGTATATTGACATTGATATGTGATTTTGGTAACTTTTTTAACCGACCATTACTATAATAAAAACGATTCGAATTTCGCCGTTTCACACGCGCCGCCACAGCTTTCCGGTAAGTGCGCCCATGACGAAAACGCGTCAAAATAATATATAACTACGTGCCCAGGTATTGTCAAAATCGCTGCTCTCCATTTGCGTCTAATCTGATTATAACTGGCGACGAATTTGTGCTGAGACTCCAAGACCATTTTCTGTGCATCTAATATTAATTCTCCTTGAACATTATTTGCCGGTTTTTTCAGCAAAAAAACCATCGAATAGATGTTTGGAGACAGAGGCTAAAAACACGAAATTGATAAATTACCGATAACGAAAGTAAATAGAGCGAAAATTTAGCGTTAATGAACCTAGCGGGTATACACCCGCACTTTTACTCACGTGTACCAAAAGATACGTGAATTCGTGTCTTCTACGGCTTTGCCGTATCAACGCAAAGAGCGGGCCGAAGCCTTTTCATATAAAAAAACAATGAACGACCTACTGAAGCAAGCGACCATTGACTTTACGCGCAAAGCACCGCACGAAGTTGGCAAGAGACTGCCGAGAATGAAGACCGAAGCCAAACTGGCCATGAACAGTGGCAAGTACAAAACGGCCTTTATTCTCTTAAAACGATGGTTGAACACATCAGCTTGGATCAAAACTACCAGAGAGTACAAAGACGACACGTCTTACTACAACAGAACATGTTCCATGGACAAGGTAATTTCTGAAGTTGGTAGTCTTCTAGAGAATTTAGTGATATCCAGCTTGTATCACTTTTTCATTTAGAACCCAAACTCCCAACATTGAAGTTCGCAACTTTACGACGCAATGAAAACGGATATCGTTTTCGCAGAAACAAGCTGAAAAAATTGTATAAACATGTTACATTCTTATTTAAATAAACACTAAATCTGCAAACTATGATTACAACTAAGAGTAAACGTAAGATACTGAAAAGAAATCGTTTCATATCATTGATGTAAGCTTCAACGACATTGAAACTTAAATGTCACTTCTTATGTCATTTTTTTACTTCACTACAATACTTGGCCAGCTTAGAATAACCAGCTACAATATTCTTTGGAACTAAATGTGTTTCAACATTACTGAACAGACCTGATAATATGTCTCAGGAAAACGAAGTGAAGACACTCTTCGCCGAAGTGGAAGCAAAAGTAAGGAAGTCTCTAGCGCCGCAGAAGCCAGAGCCGCAAATCGAAAGCACAGAGGAAACGCGTAGAAAAAAAGCCCCGATCGAGGATATTCTGAATCTTCCAGAAACACCGACCGACGAGCCCCTCGGCAAAGAATCCGAAGATTTTACCAACTGTCTCCAGTTGTTTCAGCTCTTGAAGAAGGATCTGAGGTTGTTGATCATCGACGTGAGGCCTAAGGAAGAATACGACGAGTCCAGAATAAAATTCGATCGATGTATAAACATATCGGCCAACGCTATTAGATCTGGGTACCCGATTCTTTCCAATTGCTTTTATAATGTTTCGAGACACGAAGTAATCTTTTTACAACAATGAATGTTTTGTTCTTTTCTACGTTCACAGGGTTTTGGCCCAGAGTTTCGAGAAACTGTTTGCCGGAGACGATCAATCGCTTTACCTGTTTGAGCGTCGAGGTAACAAGTTGACCGACATGATCGTATTGCTCGACTGGAGCACAACGTCCTCGACTTTGTTTCCGGGCAACAAAATGTGCGTGCTCAGGAACATACTGAAGCTTTGGGATCCGGGAACCACAGCGCCGAAAATAACGATCCTGGACGGTGGTTATTCGGACTGGTTGCACCGTTATCCGACATTAGTGACGAATCCGAGGGTGAAGCGAACGGATGTACAGACTATGAGCGCTATGGACGAGATTCTCGAGGATGTAGCGTATCCGGAATGGCTCAACACGGACGACAATTCCAGTCCGTTCCACTCGTTGCGTATACAGTCGGAGAAGGACGAGTCGACAGGAAAACGCGGTTCGGAAGATCGTAGCCTCGACGATTCACTTGCGAGTCGTTTAAGCAAAGAGCAAATAATGCCGAATACCACGAAAAAATCGTTTTCGAATCGCAACGAACCTGCCGGCAATTTGATCAAGTCCATGAATAGTCCGGATATCGGGCCCAACGAAATCCGCGATCCTTACAGATTCGTCAATGAGAAAATGTCCGAAATGTCGAAATACAGTCGTGGAAAAGTTCAAAATCATCAGACAGAGGACATGAACGTGGACGAGGACGACGAGAGCATTTTCGACAAACCAATCGCCAATGACAGTTACAATCCGAAACCCAAACCGAAAATCGACAGAAGTTCGAAACCAACCAATTCAACGAAAAACACAGCTGGCAAACAACTTCTGACGTTGAAAGCTCAGCTAAACGAATTGTTGAAGAATCTCGAATGTTGCGAAAAGGAGATATTGTGGATGGAAACGCAATTTTGGGAGCAGGACGAAAACGACAATACGATACCCAGTGAAAGAATTAACAAGGAAGAATCCAAAGAACGCTTGAAGTATCTCAATGTTACTGTTGCCAAATTGGTAAGCTCCGCGAATCCCGGACGAGTTTTCACAATTGATCTACATTTTACGCTTATAATTGTAATTCATAAATTTTGTGCGTTCTGTAATTTCCGCGAGCAGAAAAAGGATAAGGACCAAGTGAAGGAAGCCTTGTCGAAACAATCGATGAAAAACGTGATCTTGAGTGCCAGCGAGGCGAGCAAAAAGTGTCAACTCGAGCTGAGCATCGGCGGCTTCGAACAACGTCTCAAGGCCATATCTCTGAAAAGACAAACCATCAAGGAGTACGTGTTGAAGATCAGAATATTGTGACGGATTCAAATCCTGATAAAGTTTCTAATTTGCCAATCAATTTATAGATTAAAAAATGGCCTGATTAGTTCTCTATTTTTTACTGTATCTGAGTATAGTTTTCAGTGTACCATTACAATCATTTTTTAAATCATCAATTTCGATGTGACGGAACATCGATTCCGTCCAAGTATTGGCCTGGACCAATGTCACCAAACCTGATGTATACGTTCCAATTAAATGTGTTTCTTTTTCCAGGAAAATTCTTAACAAAGAAAAACAAAAACTGAATAAGTTGAACGAAAATGGCATCACGAAAGAGCCATTGAAATCGGACGGATCCTCAGCCAACACCGGCTTGAAACGATCACATTCCAGTCCGAACCTCGCGCAGGTAAAGAAGTTAAAAGTAAACGACAAAGTAAATATGGCTTCTCTCTTTTTTTTTTTCTTCCGCGCTCCCTCTGTGACGCAGATATTTCGAGATTCTTCCGAGCGCTGTCCGAAATCGTGCAATTTCTTTTGGACATTTGCAATCTCTCAAAATCCTCAAAACCAACAAAACTCGCTTCAAAGTCAGTTCAATGTAAAAGAAAAGTCATTTATATTTTCCAGGTACTTTTTTAGTATCTGGAAAAGAGGAGAGGAAATTGAAAATTCAATATTCTGTGTCACATTGGTCCCTAAAAGCGCATGTTTGTCAAAAATTCTTTTTTTGCATATTGAAAATCGGGATATTGCTTCATTTCACGCTTTTTTTTCGAAAATCCTATTCAGGATAAAATTGAATGAGAAATATCTGATTGACGATCAGTAAAATTATCGATGATCATTGGTCGCCAATGCGTTATTTCATTAGAAAATAAAATCCTTTTCGTTTTCCATTGCGAACGTAAAATGCTACGTTGACTTAAATTACACAAACTCCCGCTACGTATAAACGACGGATCTGTTGACTACGACTTACAATCCTTGGTACGATATTCTTGCTGATTTTGTAAATAAGAGGATGTGGGGAAAAAAGCCATTACGAATCGAAATACGATGCACGTTCTTTCTTTTTTTACTGCTTTCGCGTCGATCGAACAAATACATCGGTATTTATTAAGGGTGTATGAAGTTTTTTCCGAATTCCTATCCCGCCGATGTAAATTTCATGCATAACTCCGTTTGTTCTCAGATTGTATGCAATTATGGTAATCCGCCATTTATCGCAGTTTAGCACGCATTCTCGTGGGACGTTGATAACGAAGTTTGTACGCAGGGCTAATTGTCATGTGAAAGAAAAAAGCTTGGCTATTTTCTCGATCGTCCATTCCATAATTGCAGTAATTAATGATTACATACCGGAAATATGCTGTATAGTTCGACTTTTTTGTTCAAAGTAACGTTCAACTAACTTTCGCATATTCTTGAAATCCAACTATGACGATGTATTCAAAAAAATGATTGTTATTTTTCTTTCTGCCCCTGATAATACCGATGGAGAACGTGGGTCGCGTCTGATAACGCACGAATCAATTCTCAATACGAGTTTTTTTTATTTGACAAATTCCATTAAATTTCGATAATGAATACGTGCAAGAATTTGAGAAAATCCTCATCCTCCTACTGATAAAAGTTGAACGATGAAAAATCCACCAAAAATGAGTCATCGACGTCAACTTTAATACGCAACGAAAAGTTTTCCCGTTCAATAATGCACTTCCGATTACCGAGTGTATCGTGAAAGTTATATGCACTTTTGGAAAGATTTCTGGAAATCTTCTGTAAATATTGAATATGTAATACTTCTGTTATGATTATCACTAGCGATCGACGATGCATCATTAACTCTCTGGCTTTCACGGCTTTTTAATATTCAAACCAAGATCGCAATCGTCATTTTCATACCCGATTAAGAGATATAACGACGGGCGTTTCTTTTTTTCTCGGTATGTGGTGAAATCCAGCTGGACAATGGAAAAATACCTCTCGTCGATAGATCATCGAAACCTCGGTTACCCGTGACACACATACCGAGCAGAGCTGCAATCAGTGCAAACTCAAAACTCACGTGGAAGGATCGTGAACAGCGTATGGAACCGATTTTTCGTGACACAGTCAGTATCATTATTATTTCTTGTGTATAAGCCGAAACATGAGTACGTGCACATACACATGTTTGCGTACACATAATTGGAATCATCATTGGTAAAGACGATTATCTCTTCGTTTATTCGATCGGTACGGATGATTTGCGGTTGGGTCGGCTAGCTGGCGTAATTTGCCATTTCGGGCACCTTCTCGCATGACTTCACTCCGACAGGCAAAGATAAAAAGATTAATGAAAACATAGCGCAGCATCATTTCGATTTTTCGTATTATTCGGATATGAAGTAATTTCGAGTACGTGGGGAAGACGGAAACATTTTGGAAAATTACAGGATCGTTCGCCGCGTAATTGTGCTGTTATTAATTTCACCGTATCGAAATTCGGCTTATTTTCCCGTTCGGCTCTGTCATCCGTCCTTATCAAGCAGTATGGCATCTCTGTAAACAGTTAAGCGGCTCGGCAAATTGCGCCAGTGTGACGCCCCGCGTATTCGCTCCGAAGCGTTTTATATCCTAATAAAATTAAACATTACCAAATACAGATGAAGCGATGATGAAGGTTAAAAAAAAGTTTCCAGCCGGAAATTCGAGGCGGTTACGTTCGATCGTTAGTTCTTTATTTTCCTAAATCGAACATTCGTGATGTTTCTAACTTCATCAACTACTTTCCGAGCTCGCCTTTTCCGAACGTCGTTATAATTTATCCGCGAAACGCTTGACCCTTCTCAAGAATAAAACCTGCTCACGTATCTTTCGGACTCATCGCGACGCGAGTTTTGGCTCATTGCACGTATTCACGCACACGCGCCGAGAAAACGTTCGCAATGAAATAAATCGGCGTGGTCTTATCTCGAACGAGATTAACAACAGGAGACCCCGTTCCGTTTCGACTTCTCGTGTTTGCTCATTAAAATTACTCGATGAAACACGCGACCTTCGCAGTTAATTTATGATAATCGGAACGGAGGATGAAGGGGAGAACGAGGGAGCTTTCGAGTCTGGTCGTTGCGCATAAGCAAATCTTCTCAACGAGCCTTCCACACGGAAGCTCCCAACCGTATACCCTATTACGTAGGAAAAGTCTTAACGTCATTATCGAGGATTAGAGTTCAGTCACGTTTCGAGCTATCGAATTTCCTTGCCTTTTTTTTTTCTTCTGAAGAGCCTCTGTTTCGACGAGCATCACATATCCACGGTACACGCGAAAGCGTCCGGTGAATCGTCATTGCAACAAAAAATTATCAACTTTTAAGCTTTCTTTTTTCAGCATCTCGTCAGAGAATAAACATCTCGAATTTCCTCTAGACGACTCTTGACGACGAAAAAAAAAATTGAACGTTTCGTCGTTTTCTCGATTCGCACGTGCTGACTTATTCGAGTCCGGCTGTGCACCTCGAATTACCAACGACGAGTACGAATTCAAAAAGTTTATCAAAGATCAGCACAACTCGCGTACGCCACTGTTTCCCCCGTAATCACGCGATGTGTTACACATACGACTCGAGATAAATTCTTTATCACGTGCCCAGTTGACTCGCGACTACCGTACCATTCGCAATTCCGAAATTCACCTTCGATAAGCCCACGAGCTACAAAAAATTCATCAACAATGTCGTCGCGTGCCTACTGACTCGCTACCTTTTTCGTCCGTTTCGCGACTTTTTTTTTTCTTTCATTTTTTGTTATTTTTTTTTCTTCTTTTTTTTCCGCGAACGCCGTGCCGGCACCGAATGCCAGAAGTGTTTCATTCGATAGTGACAACAGAAATACTCGAGTCTAAATATGGTACAGATACAAATACTCAGTGTAGTTCATCACAGCAATCCAGTGAGTAGGAAATCACACTTGTTTCGCAATTTTACGAAATACACGAATTTCTTATTTTCTTGCTGAAAGCAAAGTGAAAGCCCGGTCGGCAGCCAATCAAACTTAACGAGTCGTCAAACTAGACTTTGAGAAATATCGCCAATTACAGGGGCAAAAAAAAATAGTTGTTGGACATTATTCGTTCGTTTTCAATCTGCGTGACAATAAGTAGCGAAATTGAAAAAAAAAAGATCAATTATAGAAATGCCAAGCCGTAAGAAAAATTCGATAGAAACTACAGGCGGTGAATAAAAGTTAGTCAAGTTCTTCTTGCGATCGATTAAACATTCAAGGAAACGCGAATGTGAAGTTTCGAGCTCAGGTTATTTCGAATTCGGGATTTGAACCTGCAATTGTTAAAATAGGAACTTTTCAGTATTTCCACGTTGTCCTTGAAAAACGTTGAGTACGCTTCGAATCTTTGGAAAAAAAAATGAATTCTCGAGCGCCTGGATTAGGTTTATCGTTTGAGAATATACAGCTATAGACACAGACCATACCATACTGTTCGCACGTTTGGCGGTCGTTCATTCCCCCGTCAAAATTTCTTGTCGTTAATTCTTCGATGTCGAATCTCATCTTTGGAATCAAAAACGTCGATAACATCGGTTGCTCCTTTCGTTCTTTTATTTTTTTTTTTTATTTTTTTATAAATGATTTACACAGTCGTCAATGACGCACCGAAACGCTGATAGCGGATCGCCGTTGAAAACGATTGAACGTTGCGAATGGAATGCCGTCTGACCTTGTTTAGTTATCGACGTAATCGCAATAGATAACGATGTTTATTCCACGTATCCGATAGAACAAATCAACCAACACACCCTCCCGATCTGTTAAAGGGATAAAAAATAATAATACGAATCTCAGGATTTTCCCGCGGATATCGCAGCATCGGATAAACCGTCTGTGACAAAATTAATTGCCCGACGTCGCGACCTGGATAAATCGACGTTTTTTTTTCTCCCCTCCACCCTTGACTGTTCGAAATTACGTAGGCTCAAGAAATATAGCCGTTCTTTATTTTCCTCCGCTATTATTGTCGCAGCTCGCGCGATAATAAAAAATTTCTCGTTTTCATTTTTCTTCGTATCATTTTTATTTATCTTTGGTGCTTCGCGACAATTTTTCGTTATCGGAGAGAACTTGAAATTTGAGATCGGCTTCCTTCGCCGGTGCTCGGGAACTTTCCCGCTGGAATGAACTCAAATATTTATGTTCTTTTTGTGTACATTTCCTTATCGCGGAACAATCCTTTTCGAAATTCCATTTGAAGTTTACTATCTTTTTTTTACGAAGCAACAGAAGTATTAAGTTTTCATGCGAAAAGTAACATATAATAGAATTTGTTTTTCTAGATCAAGCCACATAAACAATTTATCGATTCGTACTCACTGAATATTTTTTTTTTTTATTAAAGAGGAATAATTTTATTTTTTATTTATTACAATCGGGGTGGGAGAGTCGCGAGGTAAATTTTCGGGGAATAAGACGATTTTGTTGGTCAACGAACGAGATAATCTGCACGAGAAATTTCCACGCGTTCAAAAAGTAAAAATTGATAAATTGAAAAGTGTTTAAAATGAGAAGAAAAAAACAACGGTATGCTAGTCGCCTGCCATTGGTCAAATCTAAGAACTCGAAATGTACAACACTGAAGGATTTGCAAAAACGCAAAGATGAAAAATAGCATTAAAAAATGTTAGAAAAGCCTTTAAGAATTTTTTAAAATTTTCCAAAACGTCTTTCAACGAATTTCATTGATAAAAATCACGAGAATGTTACTTTCGTATTTCCATCGTTCTACGAAAAATCTGCGCAACATTTTTCAATAATAAGGAAAACGTAACGAATTAAAAAAAATTATCGAGCCCCATACGAAGCAATTGATAGCTGTCTAGCAAACGATCGTCATTGTATTTTTATCTTACGTTAATTCTGTAAGATATAACAATATAGAAATTACAGGATTACAACGAATTTGTATTTGCGGCGTGAGTCGGCTCGGTCAGAGTTCATATAGGCACGTGTATGAGAAAACACGGGGGCACTTGACAGCCTTCCAAATCCAATTGGGAAAGAACGAGCGATGTTCGATGCCACAACGCATACGGAATAGCCCCGCGAGACCGACCGTGTCTAAACAGCTCTATCCTGAGGGTGTTCGAAAACGCAAAAACAAAAAATCGTCGTCTTGCCTCATTTTCTCGTTGGCATTCTCTCGTTCATCGTCGATTCACGACAATTCCCAATCGCGATTCGATTTCGTTCTCGCCAAGTTTCCCTCGCGACGTGGACAGTCTTGTCGAAATTTTTTTTCAAAATTTCCAGTTTTTCTCGTGTATGAACGTTTCCGTTTTTTCTTTACTTAATTTTTATTCACAATTTACCCCGGTCACCGATGTACACGTAGGAGCTCTGTGCTAATACGAATTATGAAAAAACCGCCGTCCGGCAAGTTTAGGGTGAACGAATTCGACGATCCGTACAGTCGAGTTCGATACACGCGTTTCACGTCTCGGCTCGTGTTCCACGGAGTCCGTCGGTTCAAAAAATATCACTACCGAGATTCCGAGCCAAAGAGGGGAAAAGATATAAACGAGGAAAGACGATCGGTGTAGTTTCGTTTGATCCGTCATTTATTCAACGATGGTTTATCTGCGCGGAAAGTTGTTGCCCTTGTACATAGTGACGTATTTCAAAAAGGTAAAGAAAAAGAAAAGGAAAAAAAAGCCAGTGAGTACGAATCGAAAACGCCGATTTTTCTTCTCGGAAGGTTTCTGTAGTTATTAGGAATCCTTACGTCTTGCAGTTTACCCCTGTTCTCTCCGACCTTTTCTATAATCCAACCTTTCGCTTGATAAGTCCAAAATAATCTACAAAAAAATTACCCCGCGACTATCGAAGAAAATTATTAGGCTCGATTCATTTTCGAAACTGAGGAAAAACGGTTTTTGTAATTTGACGAAATTTCATTCAGATTTTTTTTTTTTTTTTGTATTGTTTTGGGCTTACGTGTAAAACGATTTTTCGTTCTGTTCGCAGCGTCCGGGAATAACGGGACTGAAGAATCTAGGAAATTCCTGCTACATGAATAGCATAATACAGTGCCTGAGCAATAATATACGTTTGGCGAAGTATTTCAACGAGGACGCTTATCTCGACGATTTGAACAAAAGCTTGAACATCTGCAAGCAGGGCCAGGTCGCCGACGAAGTTGCTCACGTCATCAAAGCTCTATGGAGAGGACAGTACAAGAGTATATCACCTCGCGATTTGAAGGTCATTACAGTTGCACAATAATCTGAAAGTTCCCAAGTGCAAATCTCTTAATTTATTTTAATATCGTCGCCCTTGGTCCTCTCGTTGAAATGAATCTTTTGTTTTTGCGTTTCAGGTCGTCATTGGCCAGTACAGGTTACAATTCGACTGCAACGAACAACAAGACTCACACGAGTTTCTCGTTTTCCTCCTCGACTGGTTGCATAATGATTTGAAAAAAGTACGTTTTCAAAAATCTTTACGATCAGAACCTCCGAATTTCTATAATTATCCAAAACGCAACTCTGTGAGATTTTTCCAAAATTTTCGACGACATAAATATTAAACGGGATTAGTAAGGAACCGTGAGAGTTACGACACAAAAAAAAATATTTTTTATGGCAATCGCCCGTAAAAAAATTACCCTTAAAATTAAAAATAGTAATTTGAAAATAAGAATACTAATGGTATGATAAATTTAACAGGGCGTCGACTATTATTCAGGAGGTATGAGTATCGCTCGTAAGCAATGGTACAAATCGCTCAATAATGGAGAATCTATTATTTCGGAGTTATTCATGGGACAACTAAAATCGAGCATCATTTGCTCGACCTGCGACAACAGTAGCATCACGTACGAGACATTCAACAGTCTTACCTTGTCCCTACCGAACACGAATCGCTGCACGTTGGATGTAAGTTTTAAAAAAATATCCATAAGACCAAAAAAAAAAACGAAAAGAAATTTAATAACCAAGAACTCCTGAAAATTATTTCGTCTAAAAACGAGAAAAATATAAAAAATCTCAGAAATGCAAATCGTTATCCAACAAAATAAACCTAACAAAATACGCGACTGGATTTTCGTTCGAAAAAAAAATTCACGATCTCATTCGTTTTATTTTCTTTCAGGACTGCGTGAAAAAATTCGTAACTGGTCAAAAGGTGTCCGGATGGACATGCGACAACTGCAAAGTGCCACGAGACGCGACGAAAAAGTTCGACTTCATAAAATTACCGCCCACAGTTGTGATACACCTAAATCGTTTCGCCGAGAGCGAAGGATGGCTTCAAAAGTCAAACACATCCGTCGACTTTCCGCTTTCCGACTTGAATCTTGCCAATTATCTCGTTTACGACGAGGACTCCGAAGACTCGCAGATACAATATGATTTTCACAAAATGTCGCTGTACGCGGTGTCGGTCCACTACGGTACAATGTCCGGTGGTCATTACACGGCGTATTGCAGAAACGTCGGGCAACACAAGTAAGAATAAGAGAGAACTCTACACTGAAATATAAATATTCAAAGGCGTTCTTCCAATTGCACGTTCCTTCAAAAACCGTTTTAAACGAATCAGTAAACCTCATTGAATTTTTACGATTAGATACTTAAGAAATATATTTTAAAAAGTCGAAAACGAAAAAGCTCGACCTCAAAAATGGCGATCCAATCCGGCTAACTTTTGGAAGCCATATTCATTGCTGGAACTGGCAATTTTGCAAATCCTTCGCCCTGAATTTACAGAAAAGTACCGCAGCGTTTTGTGACCTTGAAACAGATTTGACTGAAATATTAATATTTGAAGAATCAATATCCCTAAAAAATCACTACCACTTTTCCAGCGTTTCGTATCTACTTTAAGAACCACCGTGGCTTTTCGCTTCTGAAGTAAATCTCAAAAATCCATAAAACAACGTGCCGCCATTTTGTATCTTAAGAAACGAATTCGTTTCTTTTCTTTTTTTCCTCTTTTTCGCGTTTATCGCGAGTAAATAATAATAACCGTTCGCCAATATTTACAAATAGTAATATCAGTGAATTCCAAAGAACGCTCATCTGAAATTAGACTCGTCACTTCAAAGTAGAATGAACCGGAAACGTAATATCGAAACATTTTATTGCACATATTCCTTAGTCATGAAGATTCTGAAGGCTAATCCTCCGTGTTTTGTATATTTCAGATGGTACAAGTACGACGATCAGCTCGTCAGCGAGGTGCCACCAAGCGAAGTGAAGAATCAAGGAACCAGCGCTTATCTTCTATTCTACACGACCATCGGTAACGAATCGTATCCGTACATACAACGTGGTCCCTTGATGAAGCTGTGACGACTCCAGACTATCGAAATGCCCACCTAAATTTTCCATTGCTTCAACGAGGCATCTTCCCACCAACGATCGTCGATTCGTCCTCGTACTCTTCGAAAACTTATTTATTTTTCTTTGTCGCCGTTAAATCGTAAAAACTTCGAGAGTGTGTAAATCGAATGAAGAAGAGAGTCTGTGTACCGGATGTAGTGATAATTACGCTGCGGAAGAAACGAGTAGAGTCATTCCAATGACAACAAATCAAATAACAGATTGAAAACGGTGCTTCAATATATTGTAAATATGTAAATACTTGTCTAAAGAAAAATTAGATATATATATATATAGAAAGAGAAAGAGAGAGAGATGTATACACGAATATACAGGGTGTGCCATTAAAATCAAGTAGATCTTGTGTCTTCAAAGCCGACGACGATGTTGAAACGGCATCGTCAACAGCTTTCAAGACATCCGCGTGGGTCGATTATAATTGAACATCCTGTGTGTAAATTACTTGTTACACGCTTCAGAGCTTCTCACGCTTCTTCGCGATAAATTTCGAAGCTGGGAATATTCGTTCTTAATCACAACTGCGAAGTATTTTTTTAGTAATCAGGAAAGATTCCGAGAGAGAAAGAGACAGAAACGGAACGTTGTATTTATCCCGCGATAATGTTACTGAATACGTATATTTGCTATAATTTGAATGTTGCCCGTTGATTGCGACGAGGAAGCACCGCGCATTTCCGTTGAACGATGCTCACATCTGTGATCAAAAAAACGAGAAGAAAAAAAAAAGTATAGCTTTTTATTTCGGCTTCGCAAGGCCTGCCGTACTATAAAAAATATATATACGTGCTCGGATTTCGAGAGTATCGATCGACTAGAGTACAATAAGAACAAACCTTACGCGCTACTTTAGTCGCTACATTCGCGAATGAAGTAAATACAGATGTTTAAAAGTTTTGCAAATGTGTCCAGTGTGTCTATGAAAAAAAACCTTTTCCGCTTTTTGAAACGTTTATTTGTTTTTATTTTATTTCCGAAGTACTTTTCGGCGTCGCGAAAAGAAATTGCTGATCGGTGGATGCGACCGATAAACGCAAAAGGAAAAAGGAAACGACGATAAGAAGAGTCGTTGAAGGATTGGGACTTTCCCGGTGTTGCATAGGGGACGAACTTTCCGGATGTTATTATTGGCTTTCAATAATGATTTTGCCATGCACAATGCTTTTCCATCGATCCGACGTAACAATTAAACGACCATTTTGAACAAGGCAAGTAGCCATTTTGAACAAATTTTCGAAAAACTTCCGATTGAACATCGATTTTCGATCGAAAATTGCCTTCGCGTTGACAACCATCCAAAAAAATGATTCGACTCCAGATAGCTCAAAACAAACAGCTATTCGGAATCTAAAATAATCGTTTTTGTTTCCTCTTCCAAAATGATACTCTTACGAATTTCAGATTTTTCCGAAAACTCGTAATCCAAATTTGGCACCGTCAATTTTAAAGAACAAAAATCGCAGTTTCGTATTTAAAATTGTGTCACTAGATTCGCACGTTTTACCGCGACACTCGTGTCGTTACCGTTACCGCGGTAGAGGCGATGGGCATTTAATTTTTTTAAAACTCGAGAGATGGTGCTTCGCGACCGGAAGGGATCGAGGGATGTCGCGTTTTTCTATGGACAACGCGCGGGAGAGAGTTTCCGGCCTACAGTCATCGCGACACTCTTTAAACGTTCACCGGTGCGCAGACGTACTCGATGCATCGATAAACGAAATTCTTTCTACGATTGATATAAGTTTCGCGTGGCCCAGATACTCTTAAGGATTCCTCTACACGGCTATCCGCGTGCTTACAACTGAACAAACTGTAAACTCGATCGGGGCCATGTCGTCGATTAGAGTTAGAATTGGCACACTCGGAAGAGAAGACGTCGCAATGCGAAAGGCCATAAAAGTAAGTGACATTTTCATCGATTTCTTACATTTCTACACGAAATTGTCGTTTTTTTCGTCAATCTTAAATCTAATCTATTCTTACCGTATTATCGTTATGATTATCGTTATTATTGTATTAATTAAATTATTAAACTTTTCTTATAACATTATTTATTGTGACATTAATATTATTTACATTATTAATATTAATAACAATATTATATTAAGTAAATTAATGAACTTTCTGATTTTATTATTATTATTATATCATCATTATTCACACTATTATTATTATCGATCAAAAAAGACGATCGCTAAACAACTGAACTGCCAGTTCCCTCACTCGCCAATAATGTTGATTACATTTCCGGCCACCATTATTCCGTGGACTAAATTCGCAGATGAATAATTAATAGGAAAGGTTGGGAACTAAAAGAAACGAACAGTCTTGAACATTTTTATGAGGTGATCTGAAACGCATGTGAGTGCGAGATGGCAATAGGGGTGGTAATGGTCAGGCGAGAAAGAACGAGAATGTGTTTTGCAATGTGTCAAATCGAGATACGAGCGTTTTACGAATAATCTTTGGAATACTTTATTTTAATAGATCCAATGAAAATACCTTCGAATCTTTAACAAATTTCGCGAAATCGATTTCAAGAGAAAATAAATAGTACATGTATGAATTAACGAGATTCGTTATAGATTCGTATGAAAAAGTCGTGAACGTGGCTGCAATAGATATTTCTCGCTGACACATTCACTATGCTCGTGGTTAATAAAATAGGGTCGTATCTCGCGTTTCTTTATAAAGAAAGACTATAAATTATTTCGATCACAGTTGTCTGTTTCACTTGACAACGAAGTAGCGAAAAATCCTGAAATGTTGAGGTTAGATTTGTACGGAAGTTATCTAAGGCTGTAAAAAAATTGATTTTTAATATTAATCGGCGAAGCGACCCGGGGTTACTCGAACTGCCGCGAGAATCGCTGTAGGCAGAAAGAAAGGGTGCGCCAGTTTGACCGCACGACGACTGTAAAATCGCGCGCGCCGAGCGGACGGTTACGAGCTCAGACGTGTGTTGCTCCTTTTCGGAGAAGCGCGCTCCTTCGGAGAAATACCATCACCGTTACGATATATTTTGATACAATGATGCTGACTGCAAACGAAAGACAATTTATCGCTTCTCAAGCGCGTTGTATCCTCTGGGAAATATGTCCATAAAATACACTTTTATATTTTATCCCATTGATACAGTTGTTATGTTTTTGTGTTTTGTTATTTGTAAATTAGAATGATAGGAATAACCAAAGATAGGTACGTAAACTAATTGAGCTTTATTCAATAATTATATATACATACATAAATGCGTATTAAGTGCGAGTATCTGAAATTGAACTCTCCTCGCATTTCATCTGAAATTGACATCGCCGTGTAAATTAGGGTGCAACTGTCTTTATCAGCAATACATGCGCCTTCCTATGCTAATCGTGACACCTACAGAATGCGGCCTGAGATACACAGAAATTAACAATTCCCTATTGTCAAATAAAAAGTGGAAGATCGATATAGAAAATAAAATGCGATCGAGTATTTCTCGTATCGTATATGAGAAATCGTGTTAAAAGTTTCGTTCGCGGCCAATGGCCACGGCGATCGGTCACGCGTGAGTGTTGAAAAGAGGGGGAAGCGAAAGCCGCAGTAAGACCGTATCCGTCGAGCGGGTAGGATCGTCGCGTGTTTCCTCGATCCGAGAAATCGCGGATTCACGCGGAGCGACGAGACGAAGAGGTAAAAAAAAAAAAGACAAACCAAGAATCGTATGCAGGTACACGCGATTTGTACATATGTGTAATTGGTGACTATTCGATATCACGGAAAGTTTGTCTGCGGTGTGTCTGTGTGTGTCTATGTTTGAGTGTGTTTGTGGAGGTTGGCCCACTGCGGCACACGTTCCGTGTATCGCTGCGTAATTTTACATCCACCCTCGCTCGGTTCTTCACGATAGCACACGATTCGTCTGGGTTCGCAAAGTTTTGTATGTACGTGTACGTTGCATCAGCAATACGACGGTACGACGTTAGTGACGCGTGTGTGTGTGCGTGGATGCATGCGCAATAACCGAAGGTACACGCGCGCGTATAGATATGTAGATGTAAATAGCGTTATGTGTGGGAGGACAGGCGCACACGAGCCGCATAGTGGAAAACGGTAATGGCAGGCGGCGAACGTAAACCCTGACAAATGGCTCTCTCCAAGGTGCAAAATTTGGCTTCGATACTCAGCAACAATGTTCTCGCCGGTGGCAAGGTACACTTAATCTCACGCCTCTCTCCCGCTACCGCTGCGTTCCTACGACGTAACATTCGCGTTTCGTTCTTACGCGGAACGTTTGTACGTCGTATTTTTGTTTTTTCGCATATTCACTTTTTTTTTCGCCTCTCGCTATCTCTCTCTTTCTCGCGTGCTTACCTTTTTCTTGTACCTCGTCGCGCGCGAGCTACCTATAAAACGGTCAGTTGCGACTTTTCCTTGATGACCTAGTCGTTTCGGGGCGTGATTAAATCATCGTGGTATTCGTTGAAATCCCAACGAAATTTCTCGTAGATTCGTCGACATTTGGGAGGAATTATGAATGAGGGTTTTCAACCTTGTTTGCCTGCTTTGTTGGGACGTCTCGATCGAAGCGTCGGGCTTTCGTAGATCTCCGCAAATGTGCGTTGCACCGACGGCAGGGAAAACTCGAAGCTCAGATATCAGGGCGGAGTATGGACATTGCCAAATAAAACAATGGAGCTTTCTTTCTTTCGCACAGATTGAAAACGGCTTTGACATGTTCGAAGCTCCACCGAGCAATTGCTCTACTGACAACAGGCATGGGGAGTACGATCCGTGGAGTTACGATCTGCTGGGCAGGAACTCCAACAACAAGGTGAGCGCTTTCGTCTATTCATTCTCATTAGTTATAGTTTTTGACATTGCTGTATTACATAGGAATTGCAAACGTTTGACCCATTAACCAATTTGGAAAACATTTAGGAGAAAAGGCCCGTATTGTTTAGACTTATGCCATTTTAAACTGAAAAGAAAAAAACTTATGATGACCTAATTACAAATTAAAAAACCCATTTTCAATACTCTCTATGCAAGTGTCCGATGTAACGCCGCATAATTTGAAGTTTGTCTTTTTTTAATGCAACATGAATGATTACCACGATTAGGATTTCCCCTTGACCTAATATGGAAGTGAAAATTCAATGGTGTTTTCTTAAGTGAACGAATTGCTGATTTAATCACGAATTTGATCAAACATTCCCAAAGGAGACACACAATGATGAAAGAGTCAAAGATCAACTGACGTTTCTCGTTTGGTGTGTTGGGCGCAGGCACCCTTGGACGAGGAGGAGGCGCAAGATCTCAGCAATTCGATGGTGACGGATCTAGTTGCGAAGATTCTCGACGACGATCCCATAATAACGGAGGAAACCTACGTGAATCGTTACAACGGTAACATGCGTTGTTACAACGAGGCGGCCCAAAATTTGCGTATGCTGAAAGGGCGTAGCGGTTCTCTGGACAGTTATCACGACGAGATCGGACTGTCGCAGCTTTATTGTCCTTACGCGAAATCCCCGAGCGTCTTGACGACCAGTCAGGACGAGAATAATCGCGAATTCGTAAACATGTGCAGCGCCCTGAACAACATA
This sequence comes from Ophioninae sp. B BG-2022a, assembly GCA_030522765.1. Classification (NCBI taxonomy): domain Eukaryota; kingdom Metazoa; phylum Arthropoda; class Insecta; order Hymenoptera; family Ichneumonidae; species Ophioninae sp. B BG-2022a. Next base: position 26,990 of record JAPYZJ010000057.1, read on the forward strand.
ACGCTCAACGATTGCATAGCGCAGACGCTCGAGAAACATAGCGATTACACAAACGTGACGAGTACAACGAACGGTCAGCGAACGATATTGGGTGATCAACAGCAGCAGCAACGCGCTCGAATAACGAGCGACGTAGCGAGCGGTGTTCTGCGAAATTATCCGGTCGCGAGTGGCCTCTTGACAACGAGCAACGACCACAATTACCCTCAATCCACCAATTGGTCGGAGAGCCCATCAGCCGTTCACGATTACGCGAAGGACATATTCGGCAATTATCAAAATCCGCAGGCGAGTCACGACATGAACTTCAATACGATAGCGCTGGCGGAGATGGATCTTCGGGCCGGTATAGGCAACAATATGACGTCGAGTCATCATCGTCATCAGCAACATCAGCAACATCATCATCATCACTACAACAATCAAACATTGAATATACCGGACACGTACAACCCGACGACTGCCAATGGTCAGAATTTCGGGCCTGTGACTTCGCTCAACGATCTCACAACCGATTCCGTGTACGCGGGGAATTCACCGCTTCAGCATTTCTCACCGTCCGACAACGGCCTCCAAAGTTGCTTGGGTGCGAATTATCCGCGCAACAATTACGAAGATTACAAGGAGATTCACGAGTGCGCGAACATGCCGATGCACGGTGATTCTCTCTATCTGCAGCAGCAGCAACAACAACAACAACAACAACAACAGCAGCAGAATAGTTACAAGCACGACAGGCAAATGGATCAAAATTACAAAGCGCTGATCAACCGTTTTCACAGTCTGAACGATTTCAATATGCCGACGAGCGTAAACGAAGCGTGCCCGAACGATTGTGCACCCCTCGGGCTCAATCATAATCACAGAATCGACGCGAATCTCCTCAAGGCGACGAGTCCAAGGTCCAAGATTCACGAAGTCCACAATCAAGCCGCGAAGCTGCGCAGTTATCCGAGAAACATAACGGGTCTTCAATGTCAAAACGAGCAACCGACCAACAAGTACAATTATCACGTGCACAACGGCTATCAGCATTATACTGCCAGCAACAGCGAGAGCCTCAAGGCAATGCCGCAAAATTCCTCTTATTCGGGATCACTGAAACGATCTTCGGGCAACAATACCCAATGCTCGTACAAAATTGATCCTTACGATTTAACCGGTGACGTTACGAGTTTCAACGGTAACGCTCATCTCGCACAACAGATAGCACGAGCATCAATGGAGAACAACGTTTTCAATCAGATTATGAAGCAACGTCATCAGCAGATACAGAGGATGTCGGGTGTGCCGGGTGCAGCGGGTGTCCTACTCAACGCTCGCCTCATGAGACCTGGCAATCCTCAAGGCACCGGAGGCGTCTTCTCCTCGGTGATGCCGGTCGTACAAGTTCCCGTTGCACCTATCAATCCAATGTCCGTTCTATTCGGCGGATTGAGCCTCCGCAACGGCGCCAGATCCGTCCGACGCGCCGGCTCCTCCAGCGTGCTTCATCTACGACTCGAACAGACCTTCGAACAGTTCAAACAACTCGAAAAGGAACGGAAGAAATGCGAGGCTGGATTGGCCGATCATTTCCCTGGTAAACGCGTCAGCAGTGCGAACAACATACCGACACCCCGACTGCAAGGCAATTCGTCGAGGGCTGATCGACTCATCGTTGATCACTTTCAGGAACACGCTCGCGTTATTACTCTCATCGCTAAGGTTCGTTTCATCGACAAACCTATTTCTCTTTTCAACAGTCCAGTCTCTATCTTCACTCGTACGTGTTCGAACGACGTTGAAATTTTGTTCCTCTTTTCAATAATCCTGGATTAAACTTTTGTCCTCAAGTTCCTGTACTAATCGGTTCATTATTCTTACACGGATAAAACGAAGATGGAACTTCTGAGAGGGGCGTCGATGAGCGAGCGAATTCACAAGGCGATGGAATACTGGCTCGAAGCGATCAAGTACGTGCAGGAGTGCCGGAAAAAGGAGATCGAGTACGCGAACATGCGTAGAAACGAAAATCCCGAGTGTATACCGATCAACGACGATAACCGTGAGTAACGTTTCCCCATACAACGAGTAAAGAAACATACAAGCTTCAAAAGTACCCAACCTCATTCTAACGGAAGGAATGACGTAAAACCAGTTTGAAGCTGACGAGAGAACGAGTTAATTAACTTTGTTTAAAAAAATGCATTTTTTCAGATATACTCCAAACGAAAAGTACAATTTTTAGAAGTTCGCACAATGCCGTCGATCCGGTCATTTGATTCACTGCGATTTCTTACATTAAGTGCTACAGCATTTTGCTTCCGGTTCGATCTCAAGTTCGATCGGGGCCTAAGTTTGCATCGTTGAAATGCCATGATTGTTGCAATTATTTCGATTCATTCTTACGATTATTTAGAATGATTCGGACATTACAAACTTTCGTAGCAAAAATGTACAAAAAGTCGTTTGAAATTAATAAGGAAATCATGTTTTCGTTGTATTCTAACGATGCTCAATGTCATGGAAATGATGAGATTGAAACGTTGATTGTTTGTTGTTTGGACGCACGTAGATGTACTTGCACTGGCTGGTAGCATTCACCAATTGACGAAAGCTTCAAGAATGGCGCGCACGGCCATGTTCAACGCTCTGCAATCAACGCTGCTCCACGATAAGGAACTGGAGCGATCGTGCGTCGAGAAATCAATCGACCCGATCGTACCTGCCGAGCTGCAGCCGAAATCCGAGGGACAATCGACGAACGGTGAGATCGGACAATTCACGAACAGTACCTAGCAATATTTCGAGAAACGCAACGACGTCCCCGAGGGTTATCTCGGCGAGCATCAACGATAATTTTCAACCTTAATCAGCCTCGCAATCATCGTCGAACGTACGTTCGAAAAAACATCACCGTAAACCGTAGCGAGACGAGAATCAAGATCGGAATTATTGCGTTCGGAAAATCCTCTTTTCCTTCAAGTCTGCGAGGGAAAAACATTTTTTCCGAAAGATTTTCACAAACTGGTGCTACAAACGACGAAACAAGTAATCCGCGATTTTCAAACGAAGAGGGAGGGTGATTTGAGAATTATCGTAAAACCGGTGAAGCGAATATTCGTTTGACTGGTCAGGAACGAAGAAAAACGAAAATTAGGCGGTCAGAGACCGACGAAAAAAAAAAAACATTTCTTCTCGATGTCGCATCGTCATCGAAAACCTTTTTTTACGTGATAAATCTTGGATCCGTAAGAATTTTAACAATCGCCAGTTTTATCCTCGTCGATTTCATTCGCGAGGAGCAAAAGGGTGAAAAAGCTTGCTAGCGCGATGAACTGATCGAGTTGGAAAACTCTTGACGCGGCTCGAGCGTCTCTCCGACTAATGTTGAAAGATACTATTTTTTCCTCGTTTATCGACAATAGTTCAACTTGGAAATTTTCGTAGCGTCCTGTTCATCTATTTCATGAGAAAAGAAAAGTACCAAAAAAAAAACACTAACAATTCGTCAAGATCTCTTAAGGAGAATAGCGAATCGTACTGGAATTGAATTATCGATGGGCACAGACAACGCGTCAAAGAAACATATAAACTGCGATAAAATTCCGATTTTCTCGTGGGAAACGTAGATTGCTTCGATAATATTCCTTTTTATTTCCGACGTAGAGGAAGCTACCGAAACTTCAAAGTTGAAATTTGATTGAAAGCGATCATGATCTCTGAAGAGATCAGCATCCATCAACATTTGTAGTCAGTGAAACGGCCGATCCTCAATGCAAGCGCGTAATTTGACTCAAGTTACGAAACTTGAATACATTTTTAAAATTGGTATACCGATTCGTATACCGTTTGACACATTGAACTCCGATTGGCTTGACGACCGAGATATTCGCATGTTTTGTCCCCTGGACCTTCCATCCCGGTAGCGACCAACTCGAGGCCGAAGAAAACTCGAAATTCGAAATATCTCTTTTCTTCCTCACCAAGGCTATAAGATACTCCGAACACTACTACGATTCCCTTGAAAGGTGTGCATCTGCGAGTACGTGTTTGCGCGGGTGCATTTTCTTCTTTCCTATCCGCGTCTCGACTAATACCGTGACTAACGGAAGGACCGCTACGAAAATGCGTTCTCGGTCGTCGAAGTTTACATCTGGCGCGTAGATTATATTGGCTATTCGCCCCCGACCATTAGTCGCGCTTCGGTCAATTTTTAGGCTCTAAGGAAACAAGGTGTCGAGGGCGAAACTCCACGACTTTTACTCGCGAACGTCAACCAATGATACGCCTCTTTCTTTTCCTTGTCTCTAGTATAGCTCAATGTGGCCTTCCTCAAGTGTGCGAACCCAAGGAGACGCGTGTCCGATTTTAGGTTAGCATTCATAGAAACGAGAGAACGAAAACAAAAAGAAGGAAAATGAAAACATCAACACAGTGGGAAATGGCAAAATAGCGATATTTCCCAGAATTATCGATCGACTGAATCATCCGCGTCGTGTCCGGAATTTATAACCGCGTATATATGCAGGGGTGGAAGAAAAACGTCATTTATCGCTTCGAACAATATTGTCAGATGTGTAAAAACGAACCAAACACGAGCTCCGTTACGAAGAGTTGCAGCGATAGATAATTTCTTTCCTCGTCTTATTTCAACCGGAAATTTACTTTTCACATTTAAACTAGTATTAAATTGATATTTCGCAAAACCGATTGATTCAGTTATTTTCTATTGATACCAATTGATGAGTACAGTTTTTCAAAACCCAATAGGAAGTCGTGTAAGTGCAATAACGTGAAAATACAAGAAAAACCGGTTTTATCCTCACCTTTGTGAAAGCGCAAACTGAGAAACAACGAAATCAAATTTCCAATGCAAATCTTTCAGAAAAATATACACTTAGAGTTGAGAGCCTCGAGTTCGGAGTGAGTTAACATCAAAGCTAGCAAAATTGTTGGAAGCAATTCGGAACGATTTTTCGTCCACACACCCTAATATATAGACATATATCGAAGACAAAAGGCAAAAAAGGTAGGAGAAAGATTTTAACGTTAAAAAGCAATCGAAAACCGTAGAACAAAAACCTCTGACCGTTCGAAGATCGAAAGAACGAAGAAATGACCTCGCAAACGATAAAGTAAAATTGTCCAATCTCGATTCAACTAATTATACTTGAAACGAATAATTTTCGTTCCCTCGTGTTTTCTCGATCTACGAAAGTAGAAACAAAGAATTAGACTGGACCCGCGTTAAAAGAATGACCGGAAGAAAGAAAAAAGGAAGGTAGAATACACGGGGACGTATTTTACACGCGACGGTTTATAACGTAGCTGATGAAAGTTTTAATATATATATATATATATATTCTATATGTATGGAATCGTAATACTACATATGTATATATACTATACGTGATTTGTGCATGGGAAAGTTTGGTCCTAACGTAATGCTAATCATGCTACACGTATAGTATTTACAACGTAAAAATTTCGTACATTCTGTACGACCAAGATCAGCTCTTGGTATTCAAAGTTTTCCTATTATATCTAGTTAAAGAGAAGCGTATTTTTTTTTTCTTCTTTTTTTTTCATTTCTCGTAAAAAAACCACCAAATGAGAAAACAACGAAAGGAAAGAGAAGGAAAAAGAACAAAAATATGTGCGAGGAACGAAACAAGAGAAAACAAAAAAATCGTATCAGCAGGATAAGATTTGTTCGCGCGTAGATTTTTTACCGAGAGTTCTCAGTCGTTCGCAATCTCCGAGCCGTTTTTAAATTACAAAGTTGACGAAAATCGTAAATTTTATTCGATCACACACGCGATCCCTTTCCTATTATCATTCGTCCAAGTGACCAACGAGTTCAATACCAGGCCACCGTTTTTTAAATAACGATACGCGCACACCTTTCTTCAATCGCGATACGAAAAAACGTTCAACTCGCCATCTTATTCCGGTTTCGATCTCGTAAAAATTTTCACGCTCTCTTTGATTTTGACTTTAGCCGCTTGCGGAACAATAGCGCAGCTCAAGGAGGCTCTCGATCAATGTCAAAGGACACAAATATTCTTTACGATGTAAATACGTTCGATAATAATTCAACATCGAAATTTCGGCTATTAAAATCGCCTCGTTTCACGAGACCGAAAATATACCATCCAAATACGATTTAACGGTTCTTATTTATTCGAAAAAATTGAAATGGCATTTTTAATCAATGAGCTCTCCGGATAGGAAAATTTTCAAGTTTTTCCTGCAGTGTCTGGACTTTAGAGAATCTTTGAAAAGTGCCCTTTGACCCTCATTGATCATTGGACCTTCTTTTATTCCAATCAAATATAAAAAGGGATCGAACGGAAAGATAAGGCCGAGGATCGATAGATCGATTACACAAACATGACATCTGCAAAAATCAATATTTCCTGGCTAGGATCCGTGAAAGCAAAAGTGAAAATTTCGATCGAACCCGAAGTACGACGAATCTCGATGATTCGAAGACCGGAAAGCGCGGAAAAATCTTAGAACGTGTAAGCAAAGAAAAAAAATGACCATACTTGAAAGAATTTTTAGAGAATCGGATTGGCGGACGCTGAATACTCTGATAATCCGTGGATCCCTTCGAGCGACGAGGAAACTGATCGCGATTAAATCTGCATCTTTTTTCCGAACGACCCGGTGGAGACGCGATTTTTTCTAATTACATTGTAACTGTGATAATCCTCATGCCTGACACTCATTCTATCCGCATTTCGCAACGCGACGAAAAACCAAAACGAAATGCGCAGCAACAAAAGCAAAACGAACAAAGAAAACTTGCGACAAACGAATCTTTAGAATTTTCGCTTCGATGTCCTTCCGCGTCGCGAGAAGCCTTTTAGAATTTTGTTGAAGCGACGAAACGAGAAAACAAAACCAAAAAAAAATCGATTAGTGGCCGAGCAAACGTTCGAAATTCCGAGGTGTTTGTACTTAAAAGCAGAGAGATCACGAAGAAGAATAAGAACAACAAAATATCGATGTAAAACAATTCGTGTAACGAAATCGATGAATTCCTAATGCTACGCAATAACCGTAATTACCGCACTATATATATATATGCACATACATATATATGTGTATGTATGTATATATCATCATCATCATTACATATACAGCTGTATTTCCTAAGCGACGTTCGCAAGAGAGAGAAATACTGCGAGAAACTTCCGCCTGCCTATCGACAACTCTGTGCGCTCAATAATAATAATAATAATGATATTCAAAATGAACAAAAATTACCATCACCGATTAAGGACTCTACGCAATGAATAATCGAGACTTACGTTACTAGCACTATGGTTAAACGTTCAATAAACAATTACAGATATAGTTGGAAAAGCACGGTTGCCGAGAAAAGTTTCGCGTACTCTCGTAGTAACAAGGAAGAAACAGAGTAGAGAAAAAAAAGCGCGAATGGCTAGAAAGTGTCGACTTGTCGCGATGAGTCGTGATGGATCGGCGTTGCGTTCGCGTCATGGAAATCCGAGCGGGGTGACATCGACCGTTTTTATTAACGAGATAGAATTAAAAATATTAGATCGTTCTGAGAAAACGTCGGCTATATAGCGCGAACGAATACTATACGAGGGAGAAGAAAAGAAAAAAAAACGGGAAAGAGAAAACTCTGTGGATAAGCCAACGTATTGGGTCAATGGTAAATACTGAATTAACTCTAGAATACGTAGAGGATCTCGTAGATTCGTGTCCGACAATCCTATTTTAATTGCATGTGATATTACGTACTACTGATTGCATAAATGTGTGTTCGTGCATATATATATATATATATATATATATATATATATATATATATAAATGTGTATGTATGTATATATATATGTACATGCATGCAAGTTACATGTATGTAAAGCGATATTAACAATAACGGAGGATAAGGATCGACAAGCGCAACGACACACTGGAGTACGTAGAATTTTACGATGAGCCGACCGCCGAAAATCGATAATGATGGAAACAAATGAAACGAAGTAATACGCGACTCAACAGTGAGCCAAAGGGGAATAAAAGCGAGATATGAGACATAAAACAAGGATGAGTTAAAATTGTAGAAAAAGTTAGTCAATGCCACGGGAGTATAAAACGACCAATTGTACACGTCTCGAGCTATTTGCCAAGCATTAATATATCGATAACACGTAAAATATTATGTAATCGTCAAATGTCCGTTAGATTTATTGAACGCGAGAGTAAAACGCGAAATATCGAGCGTCACTGTCGTAACTCGAACGCCGTTGCATCGCTGCGATCCAATTTAACAAATGGAACGGTCTAAACTAGAGGGAAAAAGGTCGAAGGAAGAAAACGTGAAAAAAATGTATTCAATGATTAAAAGTCTTCACGTAGCTCTCGGGAATTCAGAGAGAAAGAGATAGAGAGATAGAGAGAACCGGGGAAAGAAATGAGATTGAAGATAGATTTTTTGAAAGTATATACGTTGTGCCCTCGTGAATTTAGCACGATCGATTGAATCGAGCCTCGAGGTGGTGACGTGTCGCATTCGCAATGAAGCTCGCGGAGATATCAAAATTTTTCAAGTAATTCATAGCTCGTTGAATTTATCGAATCTTCTTAGGGACGAAATAAGACTCCGTATTTTCCAAAATCAAACGATAATCCAACGTTCCGATATTTTCGACGTTGCGTGGAAAATTGACCAGCTTTTCTTTTTAATCTCACATTTCTGGCGCTTCTATATTTCGAAAGAAAGTTTCATCCGAGATTTTCAGGTCTCGCGTCCACTTTCCTCTGCCCACTGCTTTTTTCCGCAAAACAAAATGAATTTCGAGTAACTAATGATTCGAATATTTTTCCTCCGCACTTTTTCTTCAAATTCTTTCGAATATTCGTTCAACTCATTCTTTTATGCATTTTTTTTCCATTTTGCTTTCTATAAAAATCTTTCCTCTCTCATTTCGAATTTTCATTTAAAATTCTCCCTCGTTTTGCCGTTTTAAAAATAATTTTTTTCGCTTGTTCCGCTTTTATTAAAAAAAAAACGTTCCCGTTTCGCGTTTATTTCTTAATGTCTAAAACGGCAGGTCTCAGGTCATCTCGTTCCACTGACACGCGATACGTCAATAATTTATTCGCGTGTGTGACTGCAAATAATTATTATTCGTGGCTTGTGTCGCGCCTCTATAAACCCAATTCCATATAACCTTTTGCTTTGTCCTCCTCCACGAGAGGTCTTCTTTTTTTTTTTTTTGACTAATTTCCATGCGCATTACTAAAATTGGTGCGTTTTCAAGTTCAACGAACGAACGGCGGCTTTTCTCGCCTTCCTCATCGTAGACGGGTTGTCGCGCGTGTGTTTATACGTGCTTATTAATTCGCGCACGCGTGCTCTCACTAATGCATATAGGTGGCTCAATGTGAAATTTACAAGTCTGGTTTAAGGTTAATTATACGAATATTAAATTGATCGATTATAAATATGAATAATAAGAAATCCAATTGATCGTCGGCGCGTCGAGGGCGTCACGTGCAACTTGCATCCTACGATATATACGTGTGTGCGTGAGTGTGTGTATGCGTGTGTAAAAAAAAACGCCGTATCGTTGAAACGGATTATTAATCCGGACTGCTGATAGATTACGTAAAACGACGAAAAACCAATCGATCCAAGGTGCGCGTACTTTAACGTATACTTTCTCGGATGAGGTGGAAGCGCGGAAAAATAGAAACTAATTACCAAAAAAAAATCGCGATGGGGGATAAAAGGGTATTCGGGCGCATATCAACGCTGATCCTGTTACTTTAGGGACTCGAGGGAGGGATGGAGAAGAAACCGAAATGAAAATGGAGAATAGGAAAATAGACACGACGATAAAGCCTGATATTAGAAGAAAAGAAAACTTCAGTCGTTTGGAAATTCATATCGAGTCGAAAAAATGTTTTTTTTTTTTTAATGTTCATCTGCGGTGAATTAAGTCGAATTTTTGGAACGAACTCTCACTCCGAAGTGACGTATACGTAGGGCGATGGGGAAACGAATGTATTTTTTCTTCTTCTTCGTTTTCGATAACTTAGGAAATTCAGAAATTTTTCAGCCGATATTTTCTAGCATTAGCGGGCTTTGATTTGTTCCTTTTACGAAATGTTAAAGTGCGAAACACAATTTCCAAAGTTTTTGCGTCCATCGCGACAAACTTTCTTTATCCCTTTCTCTTTCTCTCTCAAAACCAATTATCGGGATGGGCGAAAAATGGAAACAAATTTCTGAATAGTAGTGAATTTTTTATATACTCAGACTGAAAGAGAGCCTAGAGAAAAATAAAAAGAAATTAGGAGTCTTAAGAATCCTAAAGAATTTCGAAAGTCGGACTAGGAGGGAAGAAAACGCGGCCGTGGGCTGCTCAGGTTGATGAAAAACGTTCTAGGGTGTGACCGTCGAAGAGAAAAAGTAAAAATTAAGAATTGTAAATTCTACGAATCGCCGGCGCGGTATAAACGCGAATTGCCAATAATGACGCGTGTCCTCGTCGCAAACAAAATAAAAATGAATACTCGAAAGTGTACATAAAACAAGAACGAGAAGGGGGAAGAAAAAATCATCGAGATACGGAATAAGACTTTTTTTTTGTCGCGTATATCGCGTTGCTGAAACTCGCTATATATACACGCTGTCCACGCGCGGCTTTTTCTCAGTTTTGTTCTCTCTCGTCTTTTTTTTGTTTGTTTGTTTTTTTAATAATTTTCGTTCCGCCTAAAATTATAGCACGAACGGATTTTTGATCCGGCCGAAGTCACTAGAGCGATGCGATCAGTCACTGGAGTAAAATTAAAAACGACGAATTCGCGTTTTAAACGTAGGATTAATTCGCGCCCAAATTTGAATAAAAGGGAACACTAGTTTTTTTTTTTTCGTTTCACATCCATTTTCCATTATCGCGAAACGATACGCGATTGTCAATTTTACGAAGCGTTTCCAGACGCGGGTGCGTGTTCTCTTGTATAGTCGTTCGCTTGTATAAAACAAAACAGGATTTTAAAAAACTAATAGGGAAAAATGGCGGGAAGAAATCGCCCGATAGTAAAGGATTTTTAAAACGAATCGTAGATGTGTCGATAGTTACTGATAGACTTTCGATGTATCGATGTTGTTTGTCTCTTTTTAAAGGCTTCTATGTTTACAGCATTGAACGGAGAAGAATGAAAAAAAAAAGAAAAGAACGGCAGGCGAATCCTCAATCAAATTCGGGCGACGCGAGCCGTGCGCGCGCGCGTCTTCCACATTCGTGAATACGTCCCTCGAGCGTGCGCCGTTCGAATGCAGAAAACGAAAAAATTTGAAAGTAGAAAAAGAAAAATCAACGAGGCTCGAGCGTTTCACCGATATTTTATTTTTTCCATGCGGACAAGTCGCTCAAAGTTCAATCTCATTGTTTCGTCCTATCAAACTTTTTTCAAGAAAAACAATAAATTAACGACACTGTGACAAATTACGGGGCTGAAGTTTTTGCTTTGTTGGAAAACAACGAAAACTATTTAAGTTTTCAATTTCTCGACTGTATTTTAGGGAATTTTCGGTCAGAAAATTCTTCAAATATTTTTTAAACTTTCGTTTAGACATTTAGATCTTCAATTTGCGAAAAAAAGAGTTTGCAGAGAAATTGAGATAAATACATTTAAAAAAAGTAGAATTTTTGTTTTGTTCGAATGCAAACTTCAGATTCATGGAAAACGGAAGACTATAAGGGGACCTAAATACATGGTCCATTCTGAAAAGTTGAACGGGAATTTGCGTTGAAAACTTTGTTTTTATTTTGGTAAAAAAACGATCTAGGGAATTTCGTCAAAGCGAGTGATTTTTGATTGAAGATACGAAGGGGTTCTATTACTGTTGGATTAGTCGGTGAATCGCTCGACCCTGAGGAAAAAAAATAGAATCGTGCAAACGATAGTTCCGACGTTTCCTCCATTACGCGCGTTACATTTCTCCTCTTTTCTCCTCTTCTCAGGGAAATTGCAAATCGTTGCTCTTCTATAAATATATAAATATATATATATATAAATATAAATATATCACAACGCACCAGTCGCTGTCCTCGTTTTTCCACGCATCTCTTTCGGTATATTCGTGAAAAGTGGGGAAGGAAGAAAATTCGTCGAGAGCGGAGGCGATTTTTTTCCGAAATAAAAATATTTAGACAATCTTGTTACACTGCTTCAGAGTTTAAGGATTTTCGACCCACGCAGACGATAGGGCGCTTCGAATAGAGAATTATGAAGACGAGCTCGACGGAGGAGGAGACGGGGGAGGAGAAAAGATTTTCAAAAAAAGAAAAATAATGCCACTAAGGGCGAGTGCGAAAACACATAAAGAGGCAAACGAGATACAGTGATATAATTATACTCGATTCCGCGGACCACTGATGGAACACTGTACAACGACTAAGTTACAATAATAACTAAAATATAGGATCGGAATGTCTCCCAATCGATTGGGAATAATTCCGGAGCACACGCGCGCGCGCGCGTCCACCTAATGTACATTATTTTATTTTGCGGTGAATTATCCAATTGTTCCAGGGCTCATCGTCGCACAGCGAGAATATTTGATTGAGGATTGCGGAAGGGGAATAGAGAAAAAAACAGTTACGAAACACGAGTAGAAAGAGTAGATCAGCAGCGAGGGAGAAAACCAATTCGGGGCCCGGCCCCCAAAATTCGACATTCGTACCGCGGTAATAATCCAACAGTCGCAACGAAGCAACGAGAATTCGAATGTTTTTTTTCCGATCGGTCCGCTCAACTCTTCCACTCGAAAAAAGAGAGGAAAAAAAAACACGAGTATCGACGAGAAATCGCCGTGTTCTCGTGGCTACGTTAAACGTCCTAGATGTATCGATATTAGATTAACATCGTTTTTTTTTCTTTTTTTTTTTTCGAGTATCATCCTGCGGAGCATCGGGAGTCTCCTCGGTGTACGATGTAATTACGAAACTTTTTGCTACACTGCTCCAAGTTTATCCGAATCCAAGTTAGTGAGAAAATGATGAACTCGAGAAAAAAAAACGTGGATTTGTTCCTGTGTGAACGAAAAGAGGTTATGGATATAGGATAGAGGCTAAAATATTTAGACTGTTGTGGATTAGATTTTAGAGCGGTAAATCCTGGCGGGAACGTCCCTTATGATATATTCGAATAACGACAATGCTTGCAAACCTCAACGACTTAGCTTACTCGTTTTACTTTGTTTTTTTTCTCTTTCTTTGGTTTTTTAATCTGTGTTGGTGGTTTGATAATTTTTTTTTGTTTTCGCGAAAGCAGTTTCGAGGGAAACGATTGTTTTATGGCAAAATAGAAGAATAGAGAATGGTGATAGGTGGTAGAGATGTATGATCGTAATGTTCAGGTGTATATCGTGACGTGTCGTACGGAAAAATTCCACGTTGTGTACACACTCGCGGTGAAACGGAGCCGCTTAGTTACCGACCTTAAGTTTTCAAAGGCCAGTCCAAGTATTGCGTGTATCGAATGTAAGAATTATAATTGTACACACTCGCGCGCGCGTGTACGACTATAATTATTATATTTTCGTAAATATATATATATATATATTAAAAGAGCATAAATGTTTTTTCATGACTCTGGCCAAATTGGAGCTTCTTCGTTTTCCTTGATCGACGGAAATGTAATTAGTAAGCGAGCCCTTCCAGGATCGCAAGACTGCCAACAAAATCCAACGAGTTTTTTTCTCTCACATTTTTTTTTGTTTAACGCGCTTGCGATTCGTGTTTGTTATTTTTTCTTGTTTATTTCGAGGCATCCTGAGAGCAACGCGTTACACGAAACGGAGAGAATCGAAATTTTGCTTGTGTTTAATTTTTTGTTTGTTTTTTTTTTCTTCGGCGATATAGGACAGATATAAAAATTGGAGAGATCGCGACGAACGCGATTGTCCCGAAGGTAGTTCGAAGGCCTAGTCCTCGTTAGATAGCAACGATAGTAAGTTAGGAAGAATCTATCGCGGTATTATACGCGCGTATGTTATAATCTTTGGGGGTTTGGGAAACAGGGAGGGGGTAGAGAGATAAACATTTTCCACAATATTCTTGCCTCTTTCGCGGCAATAAAGCTCTACGATAGATCATTTTCTTTTGATTTTTCATCGACTCCGTGCTCGTCGCGCGGAAACGGCGCTTCCATGTAGCAAGAGAATCGCGATGATACGAGAGGGGAGTCGGGAAGAAATCGGAGCTTTACAAATCGCAATCTCTTTTTACTTGAATTTCTTCTGTAGAGGCTGAGTATTCTCGCGGCGACTCTGTCCCAAAATGAAATCTCGTTCTCTCTCCCTTCGCCTCACCGTTTATCCATTCGTATCTTCCTTGGTGATCGCTCTTTTCATCATAACTCTCATTGTTTCCAGACTTTTAGCGTTCCGCCTCGAACTTTCGTATTTTACGAATGTCCGGTATTTTCTTCTTTTTTTCGTTCGGTACCACTGAAAAAGAGCGAAGGTGAGAGATAAGAACGGGAAACCAAGAGATATATCGCCATGTAGACGCTGAATATTATTTACAAGGTAAACGGACCCTTTTTCGTTTTAGGTGAAAAAAGAGCAAAGAGACTAACAGTTTTTTGTATATTATGTTAAATGTTAATACGTATCGTACTAATGATATCATACATTAATACACACACACACACACATATACATATATATATATATATGAATATATGAAAAAATATATATGCATATATAAATATATTATTATATAATAAAATTACAAAAAATAATATATCGTTAAATGGGCTGTGGTAGAAAACCTTTGTATACTCCGTGCGCACCAAGCGAGACGAGTCCTAAACAAGTTTCATCAGGTTGCCGCGAGTTCGCCGTTTCAATGAGAAAAACAAAAATTAATGTGCTAAAGAGCGAGAAAAAAAAGAAATTCATTTCAAAGAAAAGCAGACGATGATAAAAAAAAAGAAAATGAAGAAACAAGAGATGTGGGTTGTGGACGGGGACCCGTCTCATATTTCTGTCACACAACGACCACCGTGCACAAAACTGTACCTTATTAATAAATAATAGATAGAAATCCGTCATAATAATTGTCAATAAAGCTGTAACGTGGCTCACGTTTTTTTTTTACTCGGATGTGAGTCACGCTAAGCTTGCGAGAGCTCGACGAAAAGGGAGAAGAAGAAAAAACATTGTAAACGCCGATTGTTTTAATCTTAAATGAGAAAAAAAGTGTGTATGTGTGTGTGCGCGCGCGCATATGAAAATACTGAACGAGACCCGGTTGTATCGATCGCTGTAATAACGTCATATGTCGCTCCGATGTTCGCTGCGAAGTACAGATTTTTGATGTGTGCGTGTGTTAAAATATCGCGCTACCATTATACAATAATTTCGTTGTACGAATGACCGTACCAGAAATTTCCGCACAAACAATACATGGAAACACTCAGCGAAACATAAGCAACGAATCGAAAGAGAGACGCGAAGCAAAGTCTCCGAAACGTCCTCCCAAACTAGACCAAAGAAGAGGAAGAAACGTAATCGTTTCGAGATTTTCATCGTTTCAGGGTGTCTCGTACAGTCTCATTGCATTTCCCCAATATGAACGCTTGTGTTGTTCTATTTTTAAATTACGCTGACGTCCAACGAAAATTAGCTTTAAATTTCTCACGGTCGACGGAAACGCGAGCAACGATTGATTGTGTAATGGTACACGTATGAGCCGAGTGCTGTATCGACGAAACTGTCGTTTCGCAAAAAATTCAGATAAATCCGCGTTAGTGTTTAGCAATAGAGCCGATGTAGTTCGAGACAAGAAAAAAAAAGGAGGAGGGAAAGAAGTACATTTTTAGGTTTCTGCTCAACGAGTAAAAATCCGCTTTAAAGTAGACAAAAGAAGAAACGGGAAAAGTCCTCGAGGGGAAACGAAGAAGAATCTATCTTCGAATTATCGTTAGTGCGATTGCAAGTTGCATTTTTTTTTATTACACGAAAGCTACGTATTTCCTTCCGCGCGATACCAAATTCCTCGAGTGTCGTTTTACTCGGTAATTGCGCGCGCGTGCTGACGAATATCACTCTCTTTCGCGGAAGAAAGAGAGTCCCGATATGAAGAGATTTTTAATGGGGAACCATCGGAGGATTAGGCTCTTCCCCTTTGTGAGTATTCGCAAAACGCACGTACGGAACGTTTCTCCGTGTACGTCTTTCCTTCCCGAAGACTTGGTTTCGATTTATCTTCTCGTACGATTTTTCCTTTTTTGTTCTTTTTTTCGATTTCGCCGCTTACCAAGTATTTCACGTCGATTTAGTGTAAAAATAATTTTGAAAAAGTGAAACACGGTAGTCACATGCCCCGTACGTGCCGAACTTATCGAATTATATTTAAGCAAGTACCGTGTAAAAAAAAGAAAGGTAACGAGTCAAAAAAACCCGAGCTTATAACGCCCGCCTGTAAATTTCGAGTATAATTCCCGTTTGTACCTTACGACAGTTAAATGCACTCTCGACTGTTAATCGTATGTAATTTATCGATCATAGTGTGTGCGTGTGCGTGCGCGCGTGTGTGATGCGAAGAAGAGAATCGGAGTACGTGCAAAAGAAAGAGAAGAAGCGAAATGCCACTTGCTCGAGGAGTGTTGAAAGTAGATATGCTTATATCGTTGATCATATTTTAATTCGAACTTTTGAGTTTTATCGTTTTTCTTCTCACGAGGTGCTTGGGGTGTTTTTTTTTTAATTGATAAATGCATACGCGTAACGATCCCCAACGCGTCGGATCTATCGTGGTGTACACTAGAATTTGCGCGCGCGTGTTTCCAGTAATATTTATGGCCGTTCGTAAATTTGTGACGAAGAAGTAAAGGGTCAAAGTTATTCGTGCTAAGGGCTGTTCATACGTTTTTTTTTCATTGTACGCAACGGCCTCACGAGAGAGAGAGATTATACTGGGTAAAAATCCATTTTATGTATATCTTTGAATCTGCTAAAGCAGTCGCGTTTTATTCGAAGTGTCCTTTCTATGTAAACTTGTTTGTCCCGGAAAAACCGAAAGAAAATCAATTATTAATAAATGGTACCTTTCATGTTCGGAAGCGAGTTGTTCAATGAATCCGAATTTCGTAGCATAAACAGAGATGCTTTATTATTGTCGCGCGCTCCGTTAAATATCGCCTCGCATCTCTGAAGCATATTTTCGATTTTCCATTTCATAATTTCAGGTCCGCTGAATCAGCGTATTCATCATACAGGTATGATAAGAGAACGTGTCCTGATCAAAGCTTCGAAGAAATTCCGTTCGTTACAATTGGCATTTGTTGTTTTATAAATGAACCGTTTGTTGGGCCTTCATATGTATCTTCTGTTAATTACGCAATTCATTTAACCGTGCCGGTGACTGTTGCAGTCCGAACATCATTAAAGGATTTTTTGTTGCGTTTCGATGTCATCATGCTTGGTTGGGAGGAGAATTGAAATCACCTCGTCGATACCGATTTTCACGTTTTTATTCAAGTTCTTACATGTCCTACGCTATTCGTGACGTGAAGGTTTTCATTGTATTTACACATTATTCGTTTGTTCAGTGTTCTTTCGTGATCTTCTTTCACATACTCCACTATGTGTCTCTCTGGATTGGTAACGCGTTAATTGCCAATATTCGTTTTGTCCTGTCGAGTTCTATGTTGGATAAAGATATGACGTTTTGATGGGGAAAAAAAGGAAACTATGACACACGGCACTTGTTTCAAGATATCCAGTTCGGGACATCGGATTGAATTCTTGATCCTGGGCACGGATGCATAATTCTGTAGCCTAATTTACTTGTTTCGACTTCAACGTGACTTTGCGTCGAAACCTCATATTTCTTATGTCGGTTCGTGCTGCGAATTATTTAAATCATATGATAGTGTAATCAGAGGAATGAGGAAAAGAGGAACAAAGAATCGTACGCGCCTCGATGTACGATCGAGATATTTTGAAAATTGGGATCGTATCGAGATTGGACCACCTCTTCGAGATCAACTTCAAGGGTACAGTATGATGTGTATATATTTATATATATGTGTGTATGTGTGTGTAACGGTGTGCAAATGTTCGTTGCTATGCACAAATGTCTGGGAACGCGAATAAAAAGTTAAAGTAGTACATTTCTGTGTATCGGGATGTAAAAAACTCAACTTTGACCGCATCGAACAATTTCATTAGGGAAGCAAACAATCATGTGATATTTGAGCTTCACTCGAGTCTAAAGGGCAACTCGACAATGTATTTTATTCTCCACTTAATTTACTGGGATTAATCACTATTGATTTTCAAACACGAATAAATCCACAACTGATGAATATCTTTCGATTCCAATCAATTATACTTAATCTCGATTGCAATGCATTTTGAAATACTTGTTCAATCACGATATCGTTATTTTGACACATATTACATCAGTTTGGAGGTGCGTGTTCAACTTTACAACTGAAATACGTGCATTTTTCCTACAATTGTAATTGGTGTAAAACAATGACGTCGAGATTATTTAAAACGTTTTTTTAAATCTCAGCTTCAAGGATAATCGAGTGGACTAGACTAATAATCCATTCAGTTATGTGTGAACAGAAAGAACGATTTTTTCGGGTACATCAAACGAAGAAAATTTTTTAACACCAAAATAATATTGTTCGAAGGGGGCAAAATTTGAGTTCTTTTTCTTTGTAATCCGAATGTGTAGACATATACGGTAAAATTCGTTCGCTATTTTTCGCTCAAACGAAAAAGCAATGGCTCCAACGTACGTGTATGAAACTTGGAATAAAACTCCGGAAACTCCGCGGATGGATGATAATTAAAAGAAGAAAAAGAAAAGTTATTGCGCATTTTTCGCGTAACACAGAGCGCGTGTAATTGGCGAAAAATACCGGAAAAATTCCTTAACGCACCACATGAAAACATCCGAGTACGTCGTAAGATTCACCGCGACAGAGTAATTCGTTTGCGTTGTCACGGTTTATCATTGGAGCAGAAAAAATGTGAGCGTGAATAAAAGTTTGCATTTGTCCAGCACAACTGATCGAGACATCGAGGTGTGCATGTTGCCTCACTTGATCACGAAATAAACACGGTTGGGGCCTGTTTTACGCGAATCATCGGATTGTTGAAAACCAAACGACAACGTCACGGAAACGGCATCCCCACTCTCCTCGCGTGTGTACATCGCCTCGGTCTCATCTGATTTTCTTATTTGTGTTCGCAGCTTCTAACTATAAACTAACATTCAAGATATAACGCAATTCGATTTTTCTTGAACGTTCCCGTCTGCCTTCTCAATCTCCATCAGCAGGGTGTGAAAAATATCGGCGACCGACTGCAAAACGATCAAAAAGAAAGGCAATTAGCAATCGCGATGTTAATTTGAGGCATAGTTGAATGAATTTTTATTGGAACCCACACGTTCACAGTATACTTTAAAGCCAAGCATACTGTGAAACGAAAGTGAATCGCGATTTCTTGGAAACGTGCGCATAAAAAGTTTTAAATCATCTCTTTATACACAAATTATGTCTTCAGCCAGTTATTCCTTTACGAAAAAATAACTTTTAAACCAGCGCATTTACTTCATTGTTACCCATCACAAATTATGATTTTTTTGGAACTGACCAAATGCTACGAATTTTCAATTCCAAAAAAAAAAAACATAATTCTTGTAATGCGGGGATCCACCCACACAAATATTCGGACATTCATGATAAAGTTTTTTGGACAGATATGCCATTGGCGTTTGCCAATAATGAAAAATGTCATGCACTCAATTTTCGAGCCTGCGGATTGTAATCCACCAGTTGAATTATAAGTAACACAAATGATTTTCATCAATTACCTCGTTTTGCTTGGCACTGGTTTCTAAAAAGGCTGCGTGCCACAAATCAGCCAAACGCTTTCCCTCATCGGTCTTCACCATTCTATCTACATAGAGGTCCGTTTTGTTTCCCACCAATACGATAGGAACGCTGAAAAGAAAAGAAAAAAGAATCCGATGACACTCAAGATTTATTTCTAACACAGCGACAGGTCCATTGCGTTCCAATATTCCCTGGATTAGTGTTATTCGTCTGCTCGAACTTACTGAAGTTTTCCGGTGATGTCCAGGAGCTTGTCGTAGATAATTTGCACGACTTCGAAGCTCTTCGCGCTCGTTATACTGTAGACGAGAACGTAGCCGTGAATGTCCATGGAATATTGTGTGGGGAATATACTGTACTCATCCTGGCCAGCTGTGTCAACCAACTTGACCTCGTAATCTTGACTGTTCACCCGGGTGCTCTTCGTAAATGCTGTAAAAATAAATTCTTTCAGTCTAAGGATATCAGGCTCGAAGAAATATATTGTTTTTTCATTCTATCTCAATATGAATAGTCCATTTGAGAAAAATGTATACAGGTAATAGTTATCTTGAAAGACATTAGGGGATAGATTCGAACGTGAGCAGGAATCCCTCCACCGAGACGCATTGTACGTAGAGCATCAGTTATTGTCCGAAAATGATCACGGACCAATATCTAGTGGTAAAAAATCATGTACGTAATAAGTTTGCAAGAAGAACATGTAAACCCTGATTGGGATTTCGTTCAGATAAAGCTTCTTTTGGGTATATTCTTCGATCAATTATACGATCAACCCAAACCAACAAACTAATCCAGCGGATCATAAAGCATCCACAGGTACACGTATTGGACTGTATTTCAGATTATGTTATAATAATTGAGAAAAGTATGCACGAGAGATGACGAACAATAATTGATAGTGAAAGCGACTGGACCGCTTAATAGTAGAACCGTTTTAATAATGTAATATTCGTGTATCTCTTTTCATCTCCTTCCGAACAGTTTTTAAATTACACTGTTTACGTTCTTGTCAAACAGACTGTTATTGATTTTTATGATAAAATGTATATTCACATATTCACGAATTGACGTGTAAAAAAGCAAGACGAGTCCTTACTGTTTTCTATGGTAGGATCGTAGGAGTCCACAAATTGTCCTTCAACGAATTGTATACTCAGCGAGGATTTACCTGCGAATAGAGAAGCTGTATAAATACGAAAGATCCATTTTGAAACCTCATTGTTCTTTTATTGCTGTTATTGTCTTTTTGTTGGTTAACATGCGTGTACTCACCTACGGACCTATAGCCCATAATAGCTATTTTTCTCTGCTTGGGAGGCATTTTTCAGAACCTTTCAACGCTTGTAAACCAACGACAATTGTCCATAAAGATTCGTTCATGCTCCAGTTAAATACTGCGGGAACTGAAAAAGGGAAAAAGTACAAAGTGAGAGGGCCCTTGGAAACATCAAGATTTTCCAGAACTTCCGTATACGTTTATCTGATCGAAAAAAAAAAAAACTGAGCACGAGAGATACGTATGGAGCTGGGAATGATACGCAACGTACATTCTGACCTTTCGATAGCCCGTAACTACAAAGAAAAAAGAAGACGTATTTTCGCATCGAAGCATCGCGGCGGTAATTTCCATTTGGTCGCAACATGCAAATATATTCTTGCGGAAACGATGCGTTGTAACACGCTGAGCGCGAACACGCGCTTTCAATAGCGCGTCGCGGGAGTTGAATTCTCGACGAATCTCCAAATTCTGAGAAACGCCTCGAACAATTTCATTCAATTGTCAATCGCGTCGTTCAAGCATGTACCAGAAAAATGTATTAACGCGAGGAGAACGGCGTTTTCTTTTTACGCTCGCGTAATCTCTCCGTGGAACTCTTGTATTTTATTTCTGACAATCGTCACGGGAGAGAAGAGAGGGGGTGCCCTATGCACGCGCGGAAGGCGACGGTATATAATTCCGAGCCAGCTGCGAGTCTTTTATTCCACAATCGCCCTGAATTTTATCGAATAAAATAAAAGCCCGTGTTTGAGATTACGTCGAAATAGGAAGAAAAAAGCCATGATGGAACGTTCCCTCGTGTTATCGGTTTCGTTGAATAGTTTTGCGGGCGTGGGTGGTAGGCTGGCAGAGTGCGCGTTATGTGCTTAGGTCACGCCGGAGCAAAAGCGCGTCTTTGACGTATCTTTGTTACATACCTAATTCGATTTTTTTCTGTCTCGCTTCTCACGTTATTCCTCGCTTTGTCTCATTGGAAGATGTACTTTTGTGGTTACAAACGAATTCACGATACTTGTATCTTCCGCGCGTATGATCCCAACTCGTAATTAACACGAACTGCGCGGATGTTCTCCCACGTATTTACTACAGACACAAACTACCGCGTTTCCAATACGTACACACGTATACTTATGCGGACTCGACGCTAGCAGCGATTGTGTACGTGCGTTTTCTGTTTATATTCTACTATTAGAAAACGAGCGGAAAGATCGTTCTATCATGAGCGTTTTCCGCTAAGGACGCGTGCGTACTATTCGTACTGCACGTAAAATCGCAGCGCTGGCGGCGCTAGCGTCGCGGCAAAAATTAATATTATGAGAAACGATGGATAAATTATTGGAAAAAATAAATAAAAAAACGTGTGTACTTTCTGCACACGAACTTCGCGATATGGCGTGTAGAAAAATGAAAAACAGTACAAATCTCCTAAGTGACGTTCACAGATGCATAAATTCCCTCATTCGTAGGTTACTTTACCGCAAATTCGTCGCGCGGACAGCAGTAATGGTCGGTAATTGTCACTAGCGCTGACCAATCGCATACCGTAAACACAGCACGGTATGCGATTGGTCCGACGCTAGTGACCGAGCGAGGGTCCGAGAAATCGGAATAGTAGCGCGGTTAAATAAAAATTTCGAAAACATTTTGTTGCGTTTATTAATGGGTGTATTGCACGTACATTTTTATTTCAATATAAAAATCAGCTGTCGGCCACCTCATTGATATCAACAATTTGTTGTAAGAATATAACGCATCGGTAAAACGAAGAAGAAACAAATGAAAACTAAGTATATTTCGAGAAGCAAATCACCGTTTGAATATAAAATAGTTATCATTATTTAACGCACTACTCGGTTCAAGTTGATTGTATCAACTTCCGGCAGAAGTGCCTCATTTTCGTTTTGACTGCGGAAAGCTTTAAACTTTCTTTACACAGCCAACGCAAAATAAACAATGAAACTATGTAAAAATAAAGACTAAAAAAAAACATGCTCGTATTTTCGGGTCGTTTTGGTAATGGAACCAGTGAAAAGCGTTTATCCGAAACATTTCCGACGTTCTCTGACGGGATACGCCGATCGATTCGACCAAGAAATAACCGCGAATTTTTTGAATTACGAAATGTCACTGTAAACGGCATACATTTAAAACTGCGCTCACTTTTGTTTTCCAAAATCCAGTAAATCGTAATGCGAACCAAGTCGCTGAAGGTACTAACAATCCATACTTTTTCTAATTACATGAGGCCACAAAGTGCTATTCTGAATATGGAGTTTAAAGTAATATGGAGTTTGAAATGAAAGGGTCAATAGACCGTTCTATGATTTTGCAGTTTGTCCAATTTCTGTAACGAGAGATTAAAGTAACATTGCACTCTGATGTATGCAATTAAATAAATTAAGGAAGACATTGACAAGATAGGAACGACAGCCAACAGAAATATGATCGGTCCAAAATATTCAAACATTTTAGCGAATAAATGTGGTACCATGAAAAAGTATACTTTTTCTCAATTTCAGTTTTTTTTCTGAAATCCCACTTTCTGTTTTCACCATTCTAAACCTGATTCCGTTTTTTTTTCAATTACTACAAAGAATGGTTTATCGCTTTTTACGAAAAAAAACTTTTGTAGTATCGCAAATACAATAATGTCACGTTGTATTGCATTTGTTGAGAAAAATTCAAAAATTCTTAACACTTAATTAAGGGGTTAGGCCACCGTGGAAATGTAAAAAAAAAATCGTTCTTATTTAGGGACAATTTACATTGGGCAGGTTCATCGTATGATGCAGAAATCGTAGATTGAAGATCAACTTATGATTAAAAATCATAGAATTGTGGGTCAAATTATCACGTTGGAATTTTTGAACCATTTTTCGACTCAGTGTACACGATTTTTTGACATCTGATGAACGAAAAATTTTCAATTTTTTTACATTTTGATAAGTGTAAAAAAATGAAATTGCAACAGTAGTTTTATCTTGACTGACATTTTTCTTCTGAACATTTTTTCTATTATCAATAATAATGATGTAATTTTTCTTCGAAAAAATAAAGAAACCAAACATTTTTTAATTATTTAAAGAAAAATATGACGAACACAAAAAAAAGCTCAGTTAAACTATATCTAACATGATCTATTTTAAAAAAAACTTATTTTTTAGTAATTTCGAGAAAAAGAATCTCGCTAACTGTACATATGAATAAATTATGATTTTTCAATTATCTTACTTATTATTTAAAAAATAATTATTTCAAACAATCCTCATTTTCGGGTCATCACAGTGTTCCTAATCCCTTAATGAAAAAATAATAATTCAGGCTTCCCACTGAATCGTAAATCAAACAGAAAAATGTACAACTTATTTGGTATAATTGGATTTGATTTATACATTGCATAGAAGAGTTCGTACAAAAGATAGCTTAGAAAAACACGCTTTGATATTTCGATTTTGTCGCATATGCGAAAAAGCAAAGAGGTAACGACTGTTATTCATGTTCGATTACATCGATTGACAGGCAATTTGCAGGCTGTTGCCCTCGACTGTTTCATTCGTACTTTTCGATATAATACTGAAAAATTAATTTGTTCGCTTAAAATAAACTTCAAACTGCTTGGAACTGTAGCAGCAATCTCCCAATGTTGAAACGCACAAAACAACAAACGTATGAGTTCGGATTCAAATTGATTCAATTTTGTGATGCTGCAATTTTTTTCGAATCGTTCAAGCAATACTCGAGCCAAAGATCCGCCAATTTTTTTGGGCTAGGTGTACAAATAAAAAAAAAAATGTTAACACATAATTTTCGAAATTATTCTCCAATTATTTCGCCTAAAAAAAATGTTCGCTATTTTTTTTTCCTTATTTTTGAGATGACAAATCGACGCAGTAACATCCAGGAGAACAGAAAAAAAAGACTTTAACATCAGTCCCGGTATTTTCATTGTTGCAGCCAATTAATAATTGATAATTATCTTCTTCATTTCTATAATGGAAGTAACGAGAATTCGGAATATCGCGATGAGGAGTTAACGTGATTCTTCGCTTATAAAAATTATACAGTTTTCATTGCGAGGGACAAAACGGAAATTCTAAAAAAACGGCAATTTAGCGTTGGCGTGTCCGTAAGAAGAAATAATCCAGCGACGTAATAGTACAAACGTAATCGATACAATTCCGCGACTGAGCAATTATTAATCGACGTCGAGCCGACTGGTTCCTTAATTATCCTTAAATGATTCGTATCTCAAGTATATATACATATATGTATATATATGTCATAGAAATATTAAATTTATATATATATAAATATTAAATTTATATATATATAAATATTAAATTTATATATATATAAATATTAAATTTATATATATATAAATATTACAAAACGTGTTTTTTCTTTCTATTTCGCCACTTACCTTACACCATATATAGATATATTCAGTTTATCATAGCTTGGAGAGTCCACAATAGTGACAAAATGAATAAATACCAAAAATTTGTTTGGTCTCAAAATCGACACACCTGAATCGGAATATAGACCGTCACACGATCGTTACAAATAGCTTAAGATTGTTATTATAATTATCACAGTTTAAACGACCGGAAATTAACCCGTTATTACTACGCCACGCACATTTCATTCGCTCTTACACAGTCTGAAGAGAAAATCAAGTTTATGCATTGTTTTCTTCATTTCTTCAACGTAAAAACAAAAATGGCTTCCCTTGTCAAATTCTTCAACCGTTTTTAATGTTTTTCTCGAACATCGTTGTTTCAGTATCGTTTTGTACTCGTGACAGAGGGTTTGAAAAATCGGCAAATTCAAAAGTAAATTTCTTCAGTGAGAAGAAAAGGGTCTGGTTCGTAATATTTTTCGACCGATTGGCTGTTTGTGAAAAAAATATAACGAGCGTGTAACGACGGGTTAAAAATCGGACGTAATTTGTACTCTTTTTTGTTTCTTCATTATATACAAGTTCGATCGAGGGAACACAGAACGCGTGGATCGAAACGAGTATATATGTTCATGTATGTATGTTTGTGTGCATGTATGTGTATATTCAGATAAATCTGACTAGAATAATAATGGGTTGCTATAACGTTTGTATAAAAATTCTTAAAGCTACGTTGCGAATGAAAGAAATATATATAAAAATCATACATAGATAACGGTGCAAAAATAAATCGTCTTTCCCTCGTTTTCATTTTTTTCCTTTTTTATACATAACCAAAAAATCGGAAAATAAAAAATTGTCGATTAACGGAAAGCAATTAAACGCTCCTTTACGCAATCATTGTCACTGTCTCTCTCGGTTTCGTTCCATCTCGTTATCGACGCGAATCTCTTTCGTAAGGGAAATTTCAATTAGCCATTATTCTCGTTCGAACAAGGCTCTGTTTCTTTTTTACATTCGAAAAAACAAAAGAGACCAATGGAGACAGTTATTTTTGGTTTTTGTTTGCAAGTGATTTTTTATCGCCTTTTTTTTTCACGTTATACGGCAATTACGGGAACGGACGTATTGAAATGTAATTATCTCGCAAAATTTTGATTACGAAAATTAAAAAATCCAATCGTGCCTACAGTTTGACAGTTTTCAATTACCGGTTCGAACAATCATGAACAATTATAGTACGATACCGCATTCGTTTTTTTTTTTTCTCGTTTTCTCAGATATTCGCTGGAATCTAATGACGAAAGTATATAAAAATCAAAATAAAAATAATAATGTAGCATCATAGTTTTCGCTTGCCTTACAATCTAATACATGTAATACAGAGATAATTAAAAATACGTGTATATGTACATATATACGTGTATATTTATACATATATATATATATATGTATATATATACACTGCAGCATGTACGATAGAAAACTTACCCTGTACGTCCGTACGCATTTATCCAGGACTAGCCAAACGAATCTTACGTTACAAAGATTCGTTAATGATTTAACAAACGCATTGATCGTTCAGTCATCGTTCGAACCACGTGATATGTGATTGTAATATTAAACGGAAATATTCAAAAAATTATGAATAAAAAAAAAACGAAATTAACACGACGTATAACGGAAGGTTGTGACCGCAAACTCGGCACTTTTACGAAATTCGATATTTTTTCAATTTTTGCCAGCGTAAGAATTGTTCTCCGTAAGAACATCGGTAAATGTTTTTTTTTTTTTTTTGTATACCATATGGCATTGTTTCAATTGTTTAACGAGACGTCGTCGGTCGCATATGAATTAACGGCTAGGCAAAGAAGACGAGTTTGTAAAAGTGGCCTCGCTTCTTAAATATATTATCTTTGGCAACGAACTGCCCCCGGATCGGGACTCGATTTTCCTCTTAGCTTATGCTCGTCGTTCTATCCTTATAAAAATGCATGCAATAGTTTTGTACTTTTGTCGAATTATAAAAACAAGGAGTCAGGATAATCACTGATTGGATGTACTACAGGATATAACTACAATCCGCAGAAGTACTCTGTGAGAACGGTGTCGACGGAAAAAGTACAAAAAAAAAAAGAATAAATAAATAAATAAATAAACGAATAAACGAAACGTGAGAAGTATTCAAGTACTTCGGGTCAAGGATCAGCGAGAGACACGCGATTCTCACAGAGTCGATACAAAACTTGAACTCTGTGCAGCTCGTGTCTCGTGTATGATTGATGTGTGGCGGTTCGTTTGATGCGGGCAGTGTTGACGAATGAGAATATTGTCGTTAAGGTATTAGGCTACTGTGATCATTTTTATTTTCAAAATCGCCCGTCGCTCGAGGCAACTCCAATCGAGGAGAAGTTTGAGGTCAACTTCGCGATTACAACGATAAAACTGATGGTCAAACTTCAAACGCGTTTTTGCTAAAAATCGTGCGTTTTCAAAACGGTAAATACTGCTTTACGAAATCTAATGTAAATGGATTTCCATAAAATTCGGTGCGATTATTCAGCGTTTTTCTTCTGAAAATATTTTTCTTCATTGGTCGTTAACTCGTAATTTCATTTTCCAAGAAAAATTGAAAATATCATTTGTTTTGCTGATTGAAAGACCGAATAAAACTCATTCGAGTTTTGGCCAGCAGAATTTATGAAAAAAAAAAAAACCGTTTTGGTTGCGGGTCAATCGAGTGAACAATCAAATTCATCAAGTACACCGAGTTGAGCTCGCGTCCACAAGTTCATATTAAAATTTCTTCGGAACATCTTACACTTTTCGTAAAATTTGATATATCGATAATGACGAAACGATTGTTCACTCGTTTTACTTGTTCTCTCGAAATGAATATTTTTTAAGAATCCTCATTTTTGCATGGTCACAGTAGCCCAACGCCTTTGATAATTCGGAAATAACGAGTTGCATGTACAGGACATTCCATGCGAGCTCGGAGGTATAGCTTTCAGTTACTCCTGATTCGTCGCTAATTCATTGTACTTCTCTCGATAGAACGAGTACTCAGCGCTCGTTACGCGTCATTTTATTGCAAGTCAAATCTGAAGCCAATTTGGCAGGAAATTGTCGCGTCTTCCGGTCGCCCATTCTTTCGCGAAGTCATTTGCGATTTGACTGTTGAACACGGTTGCAATCGTTTCCGATGAAACTTGAGAGCTCGTTCTATCATTGAGTAAAAAAACAGAAGCGATGTGGTCGAAAGTTCATTTCGATGCCATTCCTCGAGATGACACGGAATTATGAATTTCTTCACACGCGTGCGTATATACAATAAAAATGTATACACGCACAAGAATCGCGTACGAATCGTTACGAAAAACACAAGTATTTACAACATTTCATACATCAAAATCACACATTTCACTCGAATGCGACGTTTGGCGTTTTGCTGTTTTCTTTTCTGTCTCACTCGCTCTTTACTTCGAAATTTATAAATTATCCCGTATGGATGTGTCAAATAAATCATCAATTTTGAGGATATCGTGTGCACAGATCAATAAAATAAAGACATGTTTATCATGTATATTTGGAAAGCGAAATTTTTTTTCTTTTTTTTTTTTATGTATTATATTAAGATACAATCTTGCTGCTTCGTGTAGCTAGAAGATCGTTGAAATTCATAAAGATGACTTTGTTCCTCTTGAGTTTTCGATGCAAGTAGCTCGGAATCTTCCTGTTCTCCCGCGTTACGGTTGAACATGATTTTTATTTTTCGTATTTTATATTTGCCCCGTTGTTTGTCCTTTCTTATTTTGTAACTTCGATCTTGATGGTCTTGCACGGTATTTGGTTAATTCGTCACTAATTATTCCGACAGTTCTTACATTTACAAGATTTTTAAACCACACAAGGTCAATCATCGTCATCGTTTCTTGGCTACGAGAAAAAAAAAAAGAAAGAAACGTATGCTCTTCCAATGTTTAAATCTAGGTCAACGTACGCTCGTCTACAGAGCTGATACATATAAGTATGTATACATGTAAATTATAAGTATTACATGTGTAGGGTAATGTCGAAGGAAAGAAAGAAGAAAAAAAAACATTGCGAATTGAAACGGAAGAATATTGAATGTCGACAGAAAGTTTACAATACACCGAGATAAAGTCGAGGCAATTACTTCGTCCCATCGGCAATACGAAAACGAAGCGTTTTAAAACGAAAAGCAAATTCGATAAAAGTTCATTGTTTGAGTCACTTGTCGTTTGGTGGCTTTCTCAGTTTGAATCTTTGGAAATCACGGGAAAGTAATACGTTTGATACGACGATAAAGTTGCGTTTTCTTAGTTTCGATCGGGCGAAAAAGAAAAAAATTAGGACATAAGCCCTAGTCTCTTTTGAACGATGTGATCGTTATTAAGTCAAGTTGCGACGTCAGTTTTTTTTTTTTACTAAATTGTTTTTCGTTTCGTTCTCTCTTTCTCTCTCTCTCTCTCGCTCCGTCCTTTGTTCTTCCTCTCTATTTCTGTGTCCTAATGTCTGGAACGATGCGAAGAGTCTCCTCTTTCGTCACGACGATCCCGTTCACGTTCTCTTTCACGTTCGCGCTCCGGCTCTCGCTCGCGTTCGGTCGGTCTTCTGCTGGTTTCACGTTCTCGGTCTCTCTCTCGTTCGCGTTCTCTGTAGCGATCGTCATAATACCTACACAGTACACGTCAGCCCATTATCTTACTAAAATGCTTACTTTTATCTTTGTCGCTTTGTATTATCTGGACGAGAATATCTTTTTCGCAAGTATTCGCAACGCGATTAAGTCAAACTGGCGTATGGCGTCTGATGTAGTTACGATCGTAAAGATATATCGCCGTTACGTAGATATTTCGTTGGTGCGCGTGCTCGTGGCTTCGTGAAGCAAAATTTGTATTGATCGAGCCGTGATTTTAGATCGAATGGAATCAATGGTAATAATCTTTGGTCAATCTAACAATATGCACAGTTGGATGAACCGACATTTCTTCCGTAACGCGAGAACGTCATATTGTGACAAGAACGACTTTGCAACATGAGTTCTGCGTGCCATTAACGACTTTCATGACGGTCTGCTCGAGCGTTATTTCAATACTAAAACTCCCTTCCGTACGGAACATTCTTGAATGTCGTTGTAACATTTTTGTTTTTTCCTGGTTTGCATCAGCTTCAAAAATACGACAACAATGTAAAAAAAACATGATTTACCTAGACGGCTTGGCGGACGAAACTGGCGCCGTCTCAGGCGGTTCTTCCTTTACTCTCGGTCTGGCTGACTGACGTGTGGTACTAATGAAAAATGTATACCTTGTTATGATTTTTATTGTTACGCTGAATTTTTCGTTCCTTAACACTCAACAAATTTTTGTTTTAATCTCTTTTCTGTACGGTTGCGCGATCCGGAAGCGATTTCACTTTTTTAATGCACCGATCGATATTATGATGTGGCAATCATGATTTTCATTGATGCGTTGGATGATGAGTTTGTTCGTGTTCCGAACGATAAATAGTTCGCGTTCAAGGATAAAATGGAGATGCGGCCGTAACTATCGTTTGCGAGAAATAGCTTCGTTTCAGATCGCACTTTACCGAGTAAACAGCGATTGACACGCCTTACGCGAATATACACACAGTTTTTCACTGTATATCGAATACGCATGTGCGGCGCATTATTCTACGCCTATTAAAAAATTACTTGGCGTTTTAAGGCGCTAGGGCGCCTCTCGATTCTGCAAATTACACACTGGATACAATATTTATGCGTAAAGCAACTGAATTTCTTCAGGTTGACAATGCTTTATCAACAAAATTGAATTGTTCATTTCGATTTCGCTCCTACAGATCGTAATCTGTATCACTCTCACAAATTACAATCAAATTATCTCAGTCGACTGAAATGAACAATGAAGTCGCAGGTCGTGTATGTATAATTTTTGTTTTTCATTTCGCAATTGAGATTGACAATTGTACATTGCGTACAATCGTGCCATTAGGTACAATTTTGGACGGTAAATCCTAAAATATTTCTTTTCCTAAATTGTGAAGTGAGGCTTGACGAGATATTGGCAACTGTTGGGATCCGTACATTGTCGCCCAAGAGTTACGTTCGATGAAAATTCCAGGACGTTAGCCCGGCGAAAGTTTTATCGTGGTCGATAGCCGTCAAGAAATAATTGAGTCAACATGTATTTTGAAAAGGAATGAGTTCGTCTGAGTATTGTCGATATGTTCGATTATTCGATCGCACAAATTCTCATTGAATGTAACTTTTAGGGCCAACTTCGTAAAACGCGACGTTTTTAACGGTGGTGAAATTACTCGAACAGCAATCAACGTCCAATGTGTGAAAGAGATTCGAAGATGGAAAAATACTCGCAACCAAAAAATCATTTTAGTGACGATTCTTATTAATCTTTAACTGCAATAATCGATTTTCTTTTCAACTCGCACAACATTTTAGCTTTCCACATAATTCCTTGTATTTTTTTTTTTCGTCAAGTATCAATTTTGAGTATTTCGATTCGGATCTATAACATTGCTTCGAGTGGACGATTGTTGATTATCGAATCAACGTGCCGCTTGTTTTCGTACGATATAAAAATTATTGCGATTTTAATGAGACAATACTTCAGGATGGTCCTGCAGCGGACCTGAAATTATCAATGCTCAACAACGAAACATATTTCCAACTCGCGTTTGTTCGTAACCTCTTATAACGCAACGAGCACAAAGTCTTGTCATTTGCATTCGTATTGTTCCCACGTGACTTATGGCCGATGTTATTAAACACATAATGGATCACTTATGGATTTACCTATAATAATTATGAATTTCGCACTACTGGTTATGAAATGTTGAATTTATCAAATTTTTCGGAAACAAAGATAAAACTGCTTATGCGTTATTGCTTACCTCTCTTCACGGCTCCGCTCCCTATACTCCCTATCGCGTTCGCGCTCGCGATCTCGTTCCCTGCTGCGTGATCGCTCTCTCGGATACGGCTCGCTGTAGTAACGTTCGCGTTCACGATCGCGTTCGCGGTCCCTCTCACGATCGCGTTCCCGATCACGATCGCGATCGCGATCTCTGCTGCGCTCTCTGTATTCGCGGTCGCGGCTCCTCGATCGTTCGCGGCGACGTCTGTGGCTTCGCTCTCGGTCGCGTGAGCGGGATCGTTCTGGGAAAAAAGGAAGTAGATCAACAAACGCTAGAATTTCTTCACTGCCCCATTTAAAACGTGTAATTGAACGATGAAAAGTTTGGGGCAACGGATCAATTGTTTAACCTTCAACATCCAAAATAAACGTTCACAGTACTCTTCAATCGCGTTTATGTTTCGATTTGACGACATTTTTATTACACTTTTTTTCGCTATCTCCAATTGAAGAAAACGAGCCTTCCTCGATGAGATATACCGGATAAATAGCACTCACCTCGACGCGCCGAACCGTAACTCTTAGTTTCAACACCTCGAAGTGTATCCTGAAGAGAACTGATCAAAATTTTGCAACGATCGTCGGCCGAGACCTTGGATTGTTTGATGAGTGAAATAGCGGTGACCAGTGTTTCTATGGCGCTGGCGTATTCACCCGCTGCAGCGTCCGAGACCGCGCGCGCTATTGCCGAAGATGAAACGGTTCGATTACGACCCATTATCTCTTCGAATTCTTGTTCCGTCAGAGGCGGTGGTCCTTCGGGACGATGATCGGGTCCCGGAGCTCCGTAAGGTGGCTGGTGGTATTTGAAGGAAAATCGATCAATCGCTCGCCGAGAGCAAAGTTTTCGAACCCAAACAAACCCAAACAATCGTAGATGAAGAGAAATTTGGAGTTCTTACTTGTGCGGAAGGCGGACCATAGCCGTGCGGTGGTGCATGCGGAGGTCCGTGCGGCTGTCCGTGTGGAGGCCCATGAGGCGGGCCATGAGGTGGCCCATGAGGTGGACCGTGCGGTGGTCCCGGTGGACCGCCTGGATGCTGGCCGGGATGCTGATGAGGGGGACCTTGCGGGAAGAAGGCCGGATTAACGTGAGGAGCAGGACCTCCGGGAGGCCCTTGCGGTGGACCTTGAGGTGGTCCACCGTGACCTTGTGGCGGGCCGCCAGGACCTGGCAACATACCTGAAGGGATACCACATCAATACTACCATTTCTGGTAGATCGTTTGATGCGACGCTCGCGCTCTCGGCGCTTCGTTACAACAATTCAGTATTAGCTTACTTTCATGAAAAATAATATCAGGAAAGGAACACCTTTGTCGCTGTTACGCTCAGAGTTCGTTGATAAAACTACCACTACGCATTCTCGATATTACCCAGCGCAAGATACATGGAAAAAACTTTAACGAACGGAACAAAAAAATGTCTACGGCAAAATAAGAAGTTTCTGGAGAACTTGACACGCTCGAAATCGTACATGTTTTTACCGAATCGTATTTCCGTGAATTCTCATTAGCTGTAATGGTCCGGCAGAATTGTTGATGTCTTTGAACACTGACGCTCGTCACACTCGAATCCAAAATTCAACGTTTGCGCATCATGCGTTTTTAAAAAATCGCACGCGCTCCGTTTGCTACTAAAACGCAATTTCAGGTTTGACTGAAGCAGCACAATCGATGAAAGTCGAGTAGCTTCGATCATTTGATTATTTCGATTTTTTTAGTGGTTGAGTACATCGTTATTTATAAAGTATTTATCGTTTGAAAATAAAAGCGGAAATCATATTTCCCAGCTGTTTCTCACGCGCTTTCGCTATATTCTAGCCTGTGACACTGCGCCTTAAATTCGTCAGAAGCCCACACGTGAGCCGTTGAAATGATTAATGCATTTAACACGACTCAAATCGCAATCATGCTACATTTTTTTACCAAATCATTTGGTCAATTAGGACTTCAAGCGAACGTGATAAATTTGAGCTGTTGATACTCGTTGCCTAAACTGTAATTTTTTTTAAACGGAATGTGTTCCATGCTCCACCCATTGTGTGCTCATGCTGACAGGGTGTGTTTAGGTATATGCGTAATAATGATGACACAATTAACGTTTCGTGTGTATAATTTTTAGCGCGATCGATTTTTGGTAAAAATGAATACCGACGTGGCTGCCATAAACCGTTGAAGCTGCCTTGAGCACGGCAGAAGTTATATGATCAAATGATAGCAATAATAATCGGGATTGTAACTGTAACAGCTTCAGCAAAAAGAACTCAAAGAACGAAGTAAATGTAAATTTAAATAATGATGAAAATCGCGAGGGGAATAAGATACTCGTTTTTTAAAATTGATTCTCACCACCCATCGAGCCTGGGGGAGGTCCTCTTTGCGGTGGACCTTGTCCCGGGCCTTGAGGACCTTGCATATGCTGATGTTGCGGAAACGGTGGTCCCTGAGGCCCGTGATGCATGCCTTAGCGAAAACGCAAAAAAAAACATTGTTAATAGGGATTTGTTTATGACAATGAATATCCTTATATTTTCTCTTCAATCCTAAATACGAGATGGGCATTCTTGCATCGGATTCAAGTCAACAACTTCTTGCTCGTGCTGTCGGCACCTATGCCTCTCGGAACGTTTGAAATGCTTCTATTTCGCTATTCTCGAGGTTACTCTTTTTTGTTTCGGCGTTGTTTGAAAAACGTTGGTATCTTTGCCAAAGATAATTGCGAAAAGTCATAGCTGTCTCTCTCGCGCCCGTACGCGCATTCCAAACGTTGCGGCGTCAGTGTCACAGTGTCCAGATATTGATAAGAGTGCGAGAGAGGATATTCACCGCGAACCGCTACGCAAACTTTCTTCAAAGGTGTTCGAGTTTTTAAAAGCTCGAAACCAGTCGAGTTTCGTCGAATGTCCACGCGCGCTAAAAATAATGTGATGGCGATCGACCGTGCCGCGTTGGAAGTGAAATCTGCGTCTTTCGAGCAATTGGAGCGTGTGATACGTTCAAGGTTGACGCGAAACAAAATATGGATGCGAGAGAGACGGCGTTTGCACCGTTGGTAGTAATAATGAAGGAGACCGTGAATGCGGACCGGTATCGGTGCAACAGGAATTTTCGTGAAAGAGTACGAACCTGGAGGTCGATTCCAATCAGGACGAGGCGGAGCTCCTCTCGGATCGCCTGGTGGTCCTCCCGGGTGTCCGGGTGGCCCACGTGGTGGTCCCTGACCTGGTGGTCCAGGTGGCCCACCGTGGAATTGCTGCGACATAAAAAAGCTCGCGTTACGAAAAAAAAAAGGTAATTACGGACACAGAGTTGCAAGGTATCCCTCGGACGAACGTGACATTTTTACCATTCGATCACGCACCATGCCGGGCGGCCTGTGTTGTCCAGGACCAGGTCCGGGTGGCCCTTGCTGGGGTGGACCACCCGGCCCGTTCGGTCCTCTCGGAGGTCCTGGAGGTCCGTTCGGTCGGGGCCCGTTCCAATGACTCTGCTGATAGCCAGGTGGTGGTGGTCCTTGGTTCGGATGTCCCGGAAGCGAATGATGCGGCACGGGTCCCATCGGCGGCCCGTGCATCCTCGGTGGTCCCTGTTGGCCCGGTCCACCAGGTCCCTGAGGCCCCATACCAGGCGGCGGTAGGCGCTGCGGCCGCGGACCCTGAGGAGGACCCATCATCATTCTAGGACCGTGATTTTGTTGAGAATGTTGCATATGTTGATTAACATTGATGTGTATCCCGCGCTCGTGCGACGAAGGCGGCTGGTGTTGGTGTGGATTGTGAGGACGCTGACTCTGACTCTGCTGCGGGGCCGGCGCCGGTCTTGTCTTGCACTGAGACTCAAACTGATCGGGCAGAGAAGAGTCATCATTCTAGCAAGACTGAACTCAAGGATATCGGATGGTTTTCTCTCACGGACTGTTGTACCATTGAAACATAGCGACTCGAGCATGTACAAATTCTAAAGGCAGACGAGTACACATCGGACTACGCGTTGAAGCATTTTTAATCACGTTATCCAGTGTGTTCATAATAAATTTCATTGAACAGTTATCACTGTTCATCTTTTCCGATATATTATACAGAACATTTTTGAATATTCAGCTTTTTCTGTAGAAACATTAACAGCATTATTTTCTCAGTAGGGATAACGATTTTCCGTTGAGTGCCAAAAGACGTAACTTATAATACATCGATTTATAAGCGAAATGTCGATGCAAACGTCGTATGGTGCGAATAGTACAACAGTGCGTGCGTCAGAGCCAGTTACAACATTGCATGAATCACACGTTCCGTCACGTACCTGATTCAAGGCTTGCTTGGTAGGAAATGTCACGATGGGATTTTGTCCGTGAAGGTCTTTTTTGGGGAGTCTCTCCATGCACATCCGCAAGCTTTGCTCAGAGCCCAACGAAACGACGCAGAAACCCTTGGACTGGCCGTTGGCTCGATTCTCGAAAAATTTTACTTCCACAAAGTCAGATACGCCTATGCTCTGTACAGCATCGGTGATGTCCTGGTCACTCGTCCACTGAGAAAGATAATCGAACGGCAATGTTCAGTGAAGCTACAG
Source organism: Ophioninae sp. B BG-2022a (assembly GCA_030522765.1). Lineage (NCBI taxonomy): Eukaryota > Metazoa > Arthropoda > Insecta > Hymenoptera > Ichneumonidae > Ophioninae sp. B BG-2022a. The sequence continues at coordinate 64,112 of JAPYZJ010000057.1, forward strand.
TTGGTTCGTTTCAGAAAGTTTGTCGGTTTGAACGTACCCAAGTAAGATTGCCGATATAGAGCTGATGGCGTCTGCCGATCTGGTTGGGCTGTATGTTGTTGCCCAATTGATGGTAAGGTGCATTGCCATTGGTTTCTTCATTGTTGGAAGTCGCATCACCGTCTACCGAGCCGCCATTCCCACCGGACGCACCTCCGTTGCCGCCTGAAGGCGCAGCTATCACATCGTCGTACAAGTCGACTCCGTCTCCGGCAAACTCGTCCTGAAACTCGCAATAGTTCAAACGCCGTTTCAACTTGACATTCCGGAAAATTGGATGCCTAACTGAGAATAATCAATGAGGAAAGAAGCAGAAACGATCACCTGGAAATTAGCGAACTCAGAGTCGCCGCGTACTTTATGACGAAAAAATTGCTTATCCGTAAGAATTTACCGTGAAAAAGGTGTATCGAAGGAGAGAAATCGCCGCAAGTTGGGCGTTCGAACGATCGGCGCGAGTTAAGATACTACTGTCTACCACGGCGTTTTGGCACCATTTTGGTTTTCGAAGCGCGCATCTCGCACTCAACTTGTCGATTTACAATCATCATAAATTGCAACAGGGAAGCGTCGGTGGCGCGAACCAATTGGCTAACTAGATCGATCAAAGTCATTCTCGTTTCACACGGTGAATTATGGACGAAATAGAACCGGCCAAAATCGTGATACTCGAACACGTTACGTGCAAGTTAGGCCGCACACACGGACGATCGCTATCGACTCACCACCATGACGCCGACAGGTTCAACGAGAGTGTAGCAATCTCTTGTTTACAAACCGAGTGCTCCCGCAACAAAAAACATCGTTCGCAAAGCCTCGGAAACTATTTTTCATTCTACTATTCTTTATTCTAACGAACAGCGTGTAGTTTTTTAAAATATTACCTGCGCAAAGTCTTGCTCGAGATCATCGGCGTACAAATCAATGTCACCATCCGCCATTTTACGCGCACCGACGCTCACTGAATTCTCGGGGTCTCGAATTCGACGGAAGCGCCAAGCCGCACCGTGCCGTTTTCCCTATGCTCGGAGAACGTCCACTTTGGCTTTTTTTTGTTCGTTGCTACGGGGAAATTAACAGTGGCGCCTTACAACGGAAAAGCCGAAATATTTCTCTCCGCTACGAACGCTAGAGTCATATAAATATTCTCGTAAAAACTCCGCTTGAGGTTTTACCATATGGCTTATTGACAGAAAGTCAAAGACAAATTTCTCAACGTCACCAATCATATTTTATTCGTAACTGTTAGCATTTTTCACGTGGTTTTATCGTTTAACGTTTGAAAATGATGAGCTTACGAGATAAGCAGATACGTAAGTAAAAGTGATTCGTTGAACATAATTAGGCGTCGTTAATTACGCTGCTCCAAAATTGTCATATCGTGGTTATGTTACGTTTGATAATTTCATTTCTCGCTTTTATCGCAAGCATCCCAACTATAATCCTTTGATAGTTCCATTATTATACAATCATGAACTGCGTTATTATCATGATTTTCACAACGATGCATTATTGTTACTTGTCGCTATTACTTGCACCAACATTGTAAACATTTCTTCTTATCATCTTCTTTTCAGATGCGCTCAAGCAAATGTTGAATCTGAATCAGCCAGAGAGTAAGGTGAATGCGGCAGTTCCCACATGGAAGATTCTGATATATGACCGTATGGGACAAGACATAATATCTCCACTGATATCTATCAAGGAGCTCAGAGAACTCGGCATCACGCTGCATATGTGCGTTTCTTCCGGTTCTGCGATCGACTATTGTACCAATCGTCTCTATCATTTCTCATACTCGTAGGCAGTTGCATTCGGACAGGGACTCCATACCGGAAGTCCCAGCAATATACTTTTGTTCTCCGACGGATGAAAATCTGGGACGCATAGGTCAGGACTTGCAAAACGGCCTTTACGATATTTATCATTTGAACTTCATATCGCCCATATCGAGACAAAAGATGGAGGATTTAGCAGCAGCTGCATTGCTCTCCGGTGCTGTTGCCAATATCCATAAAGTCTTTGATCAGTATCTCAATTTTATCACGCTGGAAGACGACCTTTTCGTACTGAGACATCAGAACAGCGACGTCATATCGTATCACGGTATTGTCAATTTTCTCTCGATTGTTTATCATTGACAGTAAAATCGTAGGCAAGAAAGTAGTGGCTCGCTCTGGTTTTAGCAATCAACAAGGGTGACATAAAAGACACTGAAATGGAGTCGATAATGGATATAGTGGTGGACAGTCTTTTCTCGGTTTTCGTGACATTGGGAACGGTTCCGATTATCAGATGTCCACGGGGAAACGCCGCCGAGATGGTTGCCAAGAAATTGGATAAAAAGTTGCGGGAAAATGTGTGGGACACGAGAAACAGCCTATTTCAGGGTGAAGCAACGGCTTCCGGGCACTTTAGGTGAATGTTGCATACTTACTTCAAACAACTATACACGTTCAGCTACGTTCCTGGTTAGTTCGGTGGATTCGCAGAGTGCTGGACCAATCACGAACGTTTTCGCAATTGCGAAAAAATCTTCGAAACTTTTCGTCAGTTTTCAGAGACCTGTTCTGATCGTACTGGATCGAAGTATAGATATGGCGACGCCCCTTCATCATACGTGGACTTATCAAGCTTTAGCGCATGACGTACTGGAACTCGCCCTGAATAGATTGGTCGTAGATGAGAACGTGGGCAGGTCGCCGGCCGGTGGAGCACGCTCAAAGACGCGGGCTTGCGAGTTGAACAACACGGATCGGTTTTGGCTACAGCACAAGGGCAGTCCTTTCCCCAGAGTTGCAGAAGCTATACAGGAAGAACTGGAACAGTATCGAACCTTCGAGGAGGAAGTGAAGAAACTCAAAACCTCCATGGTACGTAAAAACTATACGTCGGAAATTAAACGGTTTTTTATTTCTAAATGATTTTATCTTTAATTAAATAAAATTATCATCTTTAATTTCATCAATTAAAGTTTTACTTTTAAAAATTTATATTGAAGACTGATTCGTCGCATGTTCTGTACGAAGTCAAACAATTTTAGGGTATCGATGGTGACAGCGACGCAGCTTACTCAATGGCGAATAACACAGCTCGTTTGACGAGCGCAGTAAATTCTCTGCCCCAACTTCTTGAGATGAAGCGGCTAATAGACATGCACACAACGATCGCGACTGGAATATTGAACGCGATAAAATCAAGGCGTCTCGACACGTTCTTCGAGATCGAGGAGAAGATCATGAGCAAGCAGACTCTCGATCGTAGCATTCTTGATATCATCAACGATCCGGATGCCGGCACACCGGAGGACAAATTACGACTCTTCGTTATTTATGATCTCTGCAACAACATCTCCGACGTGAGTCCTGAATTTTGGAACAGCGATTTCATTTTCATCGCGCTGTTTTACATAAACAATGATACGCTTTCCAGGCAGAGTACAACAAATACGAGGCAGCTCTGGCGAACACTGGCTGCGACCTGAACCCCCTTACGCACATCAAGCGATGGCGGTAAGATACCCAAGACTTAAATGTCTCACTTCAATTCATAACCTAATTCCCAATTTGTCGAAAACGAAAAAAAAAAAACAATCCTTTTTCGTTAGGAATTATACGAGGATATCAGGTGTACAGAATAGTTACGAAGGCGGTGGCACGAAAACAGTCAGTATGTTTTCAAAGTTGATGAATCAAGGCTCCTCGTTTGTAATGGAAGGCGTTAAAAATTTGGTCGTCAAGAGGCATGTGAGTGAAAATGTTACAACTATCCATTTACCAATTATTCCCCTGTTGATTCGTAACACGTGTCATTGGGGTTTTGTACAGAATTTACCGGTTACGAAGATCGTCGACGAATTAATAGAAATGAGGCAGAGCTCTGGAGTCGAGGATTACTATTATCTCGACCCGAAACAATTGAAACAAGCTGAACAGACGCCAAAGAACAAAACTACATTCCAGGACGTCATTGTTTTTATTGTTGGTGGAGGGAACTACATAGAATATCAGAACTTAGTCGACTATGTCAAGGTTTGTAAATCCTCTTTCTCCTCTCTTGCTCTCGTGTGGATAGCATTTTTGGTGAGAAAAGACAAGACCCACGAATGTTTTCTTTCGCAGCAAAAATCCGGTAGCGGCGCCAATAAGAGAGTCGTATACGGATCGACGACCCTCATAAATGCCCGGCAGTTTCTCAAGCAATTGTCGCTTCTGGGACAGGAGACCCATTGATTGGCGCATTTTTACACTTTTACCTCAACGGACCCGTTTCGTCGTCAAGTGCCGAGGAGGAACTTCCTTGACCACCTATTTCTACATTATTTATTGAGATAAACGACGGACGGGGTGGCCGCGTATCACACTCCATTTGTAACAACCAGCACCAATCCGAAGGCTAAAATCACTCGAAATATTCATTCGGCCATATTGTTATTAATAAATGTAAGAAAAACTCGTAATTGTAATGTTATACGGAGTAATTGAAACCAAACGAGAGTGTTACATTTTCATGACACTTTCAGTATCTTGATATTGTCTAAAGCGCGGTCGAAAAAGTATTTCGAGTGATTTTTAGCATTAGAGACCGGTGTATTTTCGGGGTCGCGAGTCGACCGATAGCTTGCGAAGAAAGGAGGATATTACGATGTTAAGGCGAGAATAAATTGTTGAAGCATCACCGCCAAAATAATTTACTAGCGATTGCGAAGAAAAAAAAATAAGCGCGGTAAGGATTTCTCTTTTTTGTTATTAAATTTTAACCATCGTCCTAAGTTCCCTATTGGTGAACGCCACAAAAAGCGTTTTCTTTTTTGTACGGGCAGTGAGACTCACCAACGTTCAATTGGTGGATTTTGGTGGATTTTTTTCACGTTTCGCGCTGCAAATGAAAAGAAAAAGAAATATTTTAGAATAGAATAGGAAGTTTCTCGTGTCGGAAAGTGCGCTTGGGGAAGGAAGATTATTTGCTCGTAATAACTGGGGATAAGAAATACAGTGAAAAAATCAGTCATTTTTTGCTCTCTTTAGGATTCTATTACTTGATATATATGTATATAGCCTCGTGCGTATAAAACTTGCAATATCCAATAGTCGGCCACAGTTTCTTAACACGGTTAAATGCACTCGTACATGTTTATGTATAATAATTCGATACAACTCCTACGCGATTTATAATCCACGATCGATGGACGCTCAAAGTGACATTTATTTTACATCCATGCAGCATATTTTTTTTGTGCGTTTTATCTACGATTGGCTCCTCTATTGGCATGACGAATTATCCTCTTAACTCTGATTCTTATTTGCGACCGGTATTTCAATTTTTCTTCCTAAAAGATCATACTTGATATGGCAAGAATCTTGTTCACGATCTGAATCCGAACTACTGCAATCACTATCGCTAGAGTCCTCGTAAGATCCGAGGCCCGGCAAGATTCCGATGCATCTCATTCCCGTCGACGTTACTTCCTTCTCGATGTTCGGACTCGTGGCTTTATCATTATCCACTGCCATTTTCCCTGTTTCGTCTATCCTCACGTCTGTGCCGGATGCAGCCTCGATTTCTTCAACTTTTTCACCATCCTTGCTGCTGCTATCTTCCGTTTCGGATAACTTTCTCTTAGTTCCTCTGCCTTCATTTCCTGTGCCGGTAGGAACAAAAATAACATCTTGTATAGAAGTAAAATACTTGCGCAGTTCTCATCTCTTTGATAGAACATACCTTGTTTCTTCACTATCACCCCAGCCAATAAACGAAGCTGTGAATTCTTTCCGCTGAAATTGAAAAAGATTATGATATCGCTCTTGACTGAACCTGAATACCCATAATATGCGATAGAAAAATCTAATGTCGTTTTTTATTATCTTTCAACATGATAGGCTCCGTCACCTTGCACCAGATGGATTTTTAACGGTGTTTTGTGGCTTCTTCAGTTCTTGTTTGAGTTTCTCGTCCATTGATTTTTCTTGCAGAGACGCAACAGCTGCCTTGAAATCCCTCATTTCTTTCTCCTCCTCCAGATTCTTTTTGCGCTCTTCTTCCAGTTTGGTTCGATCGACAAGATCTAGAAACTCGACTTCGTCGTCGTCTAAACCTTTGATCATGTTTTCTGAAAAGGCAATGATATTGAAGGATACAATGTCCGGTTGAGCCAAGAAAGGTCTTGGTAAGTCATTTGCTTACTGAGTTTGTGAGCTTCTTCATATTCCATGTCTCGCTTGTTTTTCTGTTCCTGAAGTCTGTCGAAGAGAGACCGCGGATCGTACTTTTCTTCGGGTGGCTCTGAAAACGTTTGATTCTAGAATCTCGTTCGTTGAACACTGAACGAAACAGAAAAAGGAACTGAAAGTTACGCACCTTGCGGTTGATCAGCCGTTCTCACACGGTCCCATTCTTCCTGGCGTATTCTCCGCTGCTCTGCTATTTCAGCCTCGGAAATGAAACCCGAGCTCATCTTTTTTACAGTGAATGAACTTTTGGATCTTTGTTTTTTCCCCTATTCGTATCGTGAGTTCTGTGCAAGTAGTATTCAATAATGAAAATTTCACTTGGATTTGACCTCGAAACGGGCGTGAATCGGGAAGAGCTATAGATTTTCCAACGATCAAAATATTCTCCCCGGTAAAGGAATTTTGGTACGAGTATTAATATGCATTCAATTTCACTTGTGTTTTCTTTATTTGATTACGTTTGACACATTGGTTAGGAATTGCTATACCAATGATCAGAAGAGACAGCGAATTGAGTCCAAGGAACATTTGCTTGCAGACAAAAGGGCAGACCGCGAATAACTTTACTACGTGAAAACGCGTTAGTTGGGATCTTTTATTGTCCAGCTGTCCCCATGTAAATGAGACCGAAGGTTCGTACAATGAAAATGGATTCACGCCACGGAATAGCATTCCATCGATCGCCGTTCAATTAAGGGATCAATTAAAAAGTTTTAACCCACACGGGCATGAAATAGCACTTTTTACTGTAATATCAAGTTTTTGCTGGACAAAATCGTTTCGTCGTTGATTGCAAACCGTTGCTGTTCGTCTCTCTCTTTCCGCCATTGGCGCTACTATCGTGTTCTCTTCCGCACCCCCATCGCTCTTATCGTCTGTTTGCGGCGAGAATTACTGCGTCAACCGCTTGCTTTCGCGCGTCGTGACAAAAAAAGCCGCAAACATAACTGCTATTCGTCTTTGACAACGGAGCCACGCGCATCTTAAAAATAAAGGTAACATTTTGAAAATACTATTATTCGTACATTTATCTTTTTCTTTAGGATTGTCTTCCAATTTCCGTCATTCGTATCTCATCGAAGTAACAAATTTGAGGTTATACGCTTCATACGTTTTCGTTGAACTTTTGCAGTCATTTTTTTAATAAAAAAAACGTTTGTTGTACTTTTGCAGCGATATTTAATAAATAAAAAAGAAAACTAAGAGCCACAAGATGTCAAGTACATCACAAAAACACAAAAATTTCGTCGCTGAGCCGATGGGCGAAAAACCGGTGACCGATTTGGCCGGGATTGGTGAAGTTCTGGGCAGGAGGTTACAGGAAGCTGGTTTCGACAAGGTAATTGATGTTCACTTTCGATGACTAATTTCTCAATTATCTTCGCTACACAAAGAGAACAACTGTACAGCAAACAGACAAAATTGAAACCCTGGCAAGAATTAATCATCTAAAATTGTCCTGCCCATAGCGGCTCAGTTTAACAATGTCAAAGTGGCCTCCAACTACGTCTGAATATTTTACATACTGCGATTATAATACTTGATTTCATATAATTCATTCAGATTCATGATAATTTTCATAGCAAGGCTCTTTTGCAAATATCTTCCTACCTTAGAAGAATAAATTCCGTTTGCAGATCCTACCTTAGAAGATAAATTATTTATTTTCAGTATAGGTCTTTATTTCCAAGCATATCCTTACAGATTTTCATAAAGTGTGCGCTTCTGTATATCGATACCCTTGTTCATGTCCTTCTTTTTATTACTACGTATGCTTCGATCTTTTTCTTCTTTCCATTCATGCATTTTCTTCTTTTCTTCTTACCATTCATGCAAAGGACATATTCATGCATCCTTCCACCAGGTTCGTTTCATTATCCATTTTTCGTTTTAGGACCTCCTGCTTTACCACTTTTCAAAACTATTAGCTATTGCCTTACTCATTTTGTCCTGTATATTTCAGCTCTCGAGTACGTCTTTTTCATTTTTCGTCCCGTTATACGACACTGACGTAAAGCATTCGCATATTCCGCTCTCCTAAATTTTAGCATCCGAATCTGGCTGAAGTCTCTCTACTATTCTCTGTGCTCTTCTATTCCTATCTCTTCCATTTCTCTCGTACGAAGTATCGTCGTATTTTTTATACACAATTCTTGATACCAATCCAAAATCTTTTATTTTATCAGGCATACGTGGTGCTCGGACAATATTTAGTCCTGAAGAAAAACCGGGAGCTATTTCAAGAATGGATGAAGGACGTTTGTCAAGCGAGCTCGAAGCATAGCAATGATTGTTATCAGTGTCTCAACGATTGGTGCGAAGAATTTTTGTGAAGTGTATCGCAGACGTTGAGACAATTAAGACTTATATCGCGTCGCAATACTCGGTTAAATATTTTATTTTTTGATTCAATATCTTCATGCAGAATTAACGGACGACTCGGAAGCAACCGACTATTAGTCGAAACAATTTCATAATGCAAGAGAGAAATAACGATAAAAAAAAACCCTTGGATAGCTCTGATATTTTTATACTTCGCTTCCGAACGTTTAATATTCAAATTACAAGAAATTTTATTTAACTTACGTTTAATGAACAATTAACTATTATTTATCGACCGGCTGTTATGTGACTACAATTTCTGTCTTCTTATCGCAATTTTATCAGCAACACGTAGAACCAAAAAAAATGCGGTGTTTAAAAAAGATAAAGATGTCTGTTGAACGTACTGTATTTTTGGGGATATTTATCCGATGGATCGATTCTATCCGCTATTAAAGAAGTTATCAACCAAACACATTGTACATATTTCATCATTTTCACGATACATTTTTATACAAACTTTTCGTAATCTCAGGAAGTTGGTGAACATCCAGGCATAAAAATCCATCTAATGCCTCTCGGCAAATGCTCGAATCGTTAAGGATACGAAGGAATAACTACGTGCCGATGACACGCCGATAATCGTTGCGATGTTCACGATGGGGGAGGGCGTGTCTTATTTCACAAAATAATACATTTGTTTTTTTTTTGTCACTTTATATAAAAGTAACGCTCATGGACTAACCACAGTTCCTACAATCAGCAAGGGTTGCTCAGGAGGTCGATTCTTGCGTAGCTCAGGAGGAACACGCAATTTCACATTGCGTGTAAAATTAAAACGCTCGTTGGTACATATCTTCTGGAGAATTTTAGCAATTAGTCACTCATTGTCTTGGCAATTTCGAAATTTGAGGGAAGGCTTCGGCCGCTACTGTGAACGCTCTGTCGGAATTTTTTCGCTACTATTGGGTGTATTTTCATCCATAACTGAATTTCATGAGGCGTGAGGGTCTCGACAATCCGTACTGCGTCCTCCGTACGTCCGTTTTTATCTGCGAACAAATAATTGTTTCGATCTTACATCGTTGGCACAGTGTTCGTAAAATCGTAATAGAAGTAGACACAAAAATAAAAAAACCCAAAGAAATAAGTGGAACGCACTGTACAGATCGACGAGGGTGGTCATTATGAGCAGTTGTGACTTCGTCGTAATGTGAGAATTCGTTGCAACTTTCTCGTACAAGCGTTCAGCCAACTTGACGTCGTTATTGGTCCGAGCCGTTTTCATTACGTGTTTGTACACAACAAACGGTGAATCGACGAAATATTCCGACCATATAACATCCGCTTCGGGATCGTTTATTTCGAAGTAATAGCACCACATCACATTCATCGGGAATAATACACCGTCTTTGGCCATTTCCTTGGCAACTGAGTAAACTGTAAAAGTCAAATTATGTTCGTTTTACGATGTATCACATATTGAATGAATGAATGATAAGGTGACGTCATTCCATTTAGGTAGAGGAAAACAAAGTCGAAATAGTGAAATGGCGAGCATGAGCTGAAAATGGAAGGCATTGTGAAAGCTTGCAACCCCGTAGGAAGGATAATTAGAAATCAAAGAAATATATAATGGGAAAACAGAAGTAATGCCTCGGAAAGTAATAACTCACAAGAATCTGCCTGGCTCGGATCCGTTTTAAATTCGTCGATTAATGATGACAGGTGCAAGAAATTCTTGACAACATCGATTGCGTTGCCATCGCTCTTCGCGACGTGTTCTTTGAACATTTCCAGGAACTTCTCAATTCCTACTTCCTTGAGTAAAGCGCGACTGACAAACTTGTGGAACCGTAATTTATCCTTGATAATCTGTAACAGAAACGTGCAAATAATTTTATCTCCGCGCGTTTTTAGCCAATCGATACTCGTGGTAATACTCCACTCACCTGAGTAAGCACTTCACCGTGTTCCTTCAGTCTTTCAAACTGGTTTTTATCGATGTAAGCGCTCCAGAGCGATTTGAGCGCGTGTGCGCGCGGGTACTTCCCGTAATTCAGAATCGCTTGATTTGCGAGACGATCAGCTGTAACCCAGTCATCGCGTTCCTCTAGGCACTTCATCATGATTAGGGACAACGCGGATGGGTACTCTTCGTGCTGCGGTGGGATGCTTGTAAAAACCAGAAACGAACCATTGGTACATTAACTTGAATTATTTTTATGCATCTTTTTTATGCTGTTTTTTCGCAGGACATTTGAAGCGATGCGGAGCAGAATATGTGATATACTGAGACGCATTTTTTCAAAATTTACCACTGTTCAATTGTCTATCAATGTGACAACACAAAAATCAAGAGTTTTCTAGGCTTCCAAAAAATCTGAAAATATTCGGGGTTTCTTATTAAAATATCTACTACATGGCTGAGCAGCTACCAAACTCTAAAGTTAAAAACCGTTGTTAAGAAAAATTGAACAAAATTAAAAACAAGAGAGAAATTTCAGTTACAAATTTTGACTGTTCCTTTAAAGACCCAGTATACACAAGCCGGGTTAATCGGTCACCGTTACATCCTTATAATAAGTGTGAGATTTCATGCGTCGAGTGCATGTTTCCGCACAGAATGGCAATGAACAGGATGATGCATGACAAAGCATATATTGAAAAATTAAGATTGAATTTGAAACTGCAGACGTGGCTGCAAAATATCAAAGTTCGCACGTGGACTTTAAGTATTTCCGTACCGTTCTAAAAGTTTCTCGGCTGCCTGTAAGTCATTCGATGCGATGGCTCTGTAAAATTCACGGAACTTCTGGTTTTCGACGTCACCGTCTTTGATTTCATCCCCTTCCAGTTCGTCAGTTTTGCAATAGAATGGTATCGGTTGATCGTTCCGTTTTAATAGATCAGAAAGAGTCCGGAGGAAGATGTTGCTCGGCTGTACATTCTCATCCTGCATAGTTGCCCACAGATTCAAGCCGCACTGCCAATTGTTCTTGGCGCCTTTGAAATCGAAAAATTATAGACGTGGTAGATTTTATTGTTCCGTTGAGAGAGTCGTTACGAAGCATCGCTTCGGAATGCTACTCACTGTATACTGTCATGAGGGTTGTATAAAACTCCTGCCTGTCAACCACGAGCAAATCCTTGGTCAAGTCAATCAATACGTCGAGATAATTTTCGTTGTCGTTGTTGATTAATTGCTCGATGATATTCCGGAGTTTGGTACCCCTTATTCGCAATCCAGGAGTCTAAGACGGGAAATACCATCTCTCATTAGAAGCTCACACACATCAATGTCCATCATAACCGAAGACCATCGTAACTAACCTCCAAGATTTTTCTCGCTTGGCGATAACGCCCGCATTCGATGAACGCTAGCTCGAGATCGATGAGGGAATTTCTTTCACCGTGAATCTCCGTGCTCAGATCGGTAATTCGTTGCAACGATTTAGCATCCTCCATATCGATAAACTTTTTCGTCAGTTCATGCCTCCTCGGCGTACAACCAAATTTATCGCAAGCCATTTCGAACATTTCCAAGGCGCCGTCCCAATCATTCCTAGAATCAATCATTTGAATTTACATCAAATTTTTGGTCCTTCCGTGATACATCTAATAAACAGTACACGTTGAATCTACGTTATCCAAATCGACACTCACTTAGCTACGTGAATGTCTATTAGTGGTCCAAGCACGTAGTTATCGACCACCATGAACTTTGACTTGTGGAGAGCATCGAATAACTTTTCGGTGTTCTCAAGGTCGCCAGTTGCGACCGCGGCGTCGAGCAATGATTTCGCACAGCTTTTCGTTCTCGCTGGATACACGTCGGGATCGGGCTTTCTCGGCGACTCCAATATAAACTTCACAGCATCTATAACGGTTCAAGAAGACTCGAACACTTTGCAAACAAAGATCCGACTCGTATCGAACCCAAACAAACCCAAACAATTTGAAAGAAGCTGTATGCCTCAATCGGGACTTACCCTCGAAACGATTGTTCTTTATGAGAAGAATTGCGTAGTTTGTTGATTTTTGAATATCCAAAACAGCGTCCGGAAATTCGGTGCGATACTTTTTGACCCATTCTTCAGTCAATTCCAGCTCATTAGCATTGCAGAAGGTGTTGATTATTTTCGCATGAATACCAGGTGAGAACTTAAAATCGAGCGCCTCGAGTTCCTGCAGTAATATCGAAAAATCAAACCATGTGTATACTCGGTGATTTGCTGAACGAATTGTACTGTTATTATTTAAAATAATTGTTCAAAAGGCATAAAACGAATTGATGCCGAATACAAGCTTTCCAACTCGAGTTTTCGTGATAGACATCGAATTTTCCTACATACTCGGTAAATGTTATTTTACAAGAGACTAAGATAAAGACTCCGTCCGTAGACGATCGTTGCGATACCTGAACGATTTGCTGTAGAGCCACGACATCCCCCTTCTCTACAGCCGTTGCCAGTTCTCGTCTTTTGGCAACGGGGTTGCTTCGTCGCCATGAAATTGCATCTGACTGCAAAATGTTAGGTTTTTCATTAATATTCACGAACGAATCGAAGGGGTACGATTAATTCGAAGTGAATATGCTTATTACTCACTGAAGCTTCGAGTCCGAACTTGTCAGCTATTTCATGCAATGGTCGAGGCGTCAGCGTGCCAGAGGTGAGTTTTTCGATATTTTCGTTCGTCGTTGGATCTATTTTATCCCCGAGGAGCTCACGGATCGCATTACCAGTTTCCAGTGACATGCTCAATCCGAACTCTACCAATTGTTCCAAAATCTGTAACGTATTTGTGTCGGATCGATAAAAACGATTGAAGGTGAAAGAATAATACCATATATTCATTATTGATTGAATAAAAATCCGCAATTATGGGAAACTTGGAATTGCTCGTTCAAATGATACGAAACCCTAAAGTTATCATTGTAGATTGTACTCTCCTTTAAGCAATATCAATGTCTCTTTCGTTCAGCAAAATAAGTTAATAAAGGTTTTTCAAGCTTTACCTTGTCCATCGTTGCGTGCAAGTTAGCTGAAGTACTCGAGAGCAAATGTTGAATCGCTGTATCGACAATGTCCACGCAGCATTTGATTTTTTCTTCATCGTCAGGCGAGTTGATGCTCAGTAGATACAAAATTGTAGCGTAGGAAGGTGCATCATCCATCGCGAGGACAGCATCAGTGAGCGGTTCATAAAAGTCTTCAGGATTTAGGTCAACCGGATAACGAAGGAGGAAACCAGTAGTTTTTCGTATTTTTCTATCAGTGAGCATCCTGATGGCTATGCTTTTAACAATGGTGTCGTGCGGTAAACGCAATTCCCTTAATGAGGCAACGACGTCTTCCCATTTGCCAAGCGTGAACGGTAATATGTAGTCTTTGATGGTTTTGAAAGTCGGCATAATATCGAACTTGCTAGTCATTTCCTTAATAATTTCGAGGATTCCTTGATAATTGCCCGCTTTTCCCTGAGCGATAAAAAGCGGCCAGAAATAGTGCTCCCTGATCACACCACCGTTTCTCTTCCATCCTTCCATCAAGGATATACAGACATTCGTGTCACCGTTCAAAAGACTCAACTGGACAGCGCGTGAAAAAGCGCGAAGATTGTCGCCCCGTTGTTCCAATGTGGTACAGGCCTCAATTATCTGTTCAGTCGGGAACTTCGTTTTCACCAATTTCTTTATAAGAAACATTCCGCTTGTGTTCTCAGCCGTTGAAGTCGAGCTTCGCTTCTTGAGCGGGTGCATCGTCGACAATATCTGCATTGCAACGTCCGCGTTTCCCAAGTCCAATATTTGCAGTATCGCGTGCATCGCGTCGTTATTGTATCCTGGACTTTTCGGTATCAGCGGCAAAATCTGCTTCACCTCCTGATTATGATCGTTAGCAACGAGTGTCTTTATAACCTCGAAATAATCGGCGTTTCGAAGATAAATATTCTTCGCATTACACTCGTTGATGGTTTCCATTAATGCTGCCATATCTCCCCTCTTTGCGTGCGCACACAGGAGCGCCACGTATGTATTCGCAGTAAACTGAAGTCCTGCCTCCGTCATCACTTTCAGCATATTCTTTGCGCTCTCCATATCCCTGTAATTGTTTGTTAAAAAAAAAAACGATTTTTAAACTCGAACATTACAAAAATTGAATCTATAGCCTCTTTGGTGAATAATCGGCTTCGGAAACTAAACGTTTGATACGTCAATCAACTTCAATAGGGATATTTCATCACAAACCCTGCTTCGGAGTGTCCTGTTATTAAAGCGCTGCAAATGGCCTCGTTGAGCGGCAATCCTTTGTTCTTCATGACCTCCAGTATTTTGGTCGCGCCTTCTATGTCGCCGTGCTTGCAGTAATGAAGTATCAGTCTTTGGTAAGTAACTCTGTTCGCCTCGACTTCCTTGTTGTTCATAGAGTTCAAGAATTCGATAGGTGAGAATTTGTAATTGTTTTCCAGGTACACTCTCAAGAGTGCATTGAAGTGAGACACATCCAGTGAGACGTCTGAAGAAAAATGTACTTTAGGGACATTGCTACATGACGATCGTAGCATTTAACGTACATGGTAAAGTATCATTGGGTTAGGAGGATTGGTATATCAAGAGACAAATTAACATTTAATATATAGCAATTTGAGATTTCCATTTCATTGTTAATTGGGAGATTTCACGAATACGTTCATACTTAAAGTTTCCAATGTGCTCCATACATCTTCGACGAGTGCACTTCTTTCTTGCGGCGTCATATCCGTGAGTAGATTTCCGCAGCAGCGTATCAGGAGTAGGCCATCCAGACTCGAAATATTTCCTGTAACGAAGCGTCGTTGGAACGGTTGTCTTCGATGAACTTTTAAACAACAGCGACTTACCATGTTTGCGAATCTGCTGGAGCGCTTCTTCAACATCCGATCTAAGAAGCTTTCCATAGCGCTGTACGGATTCGTCCAGTTGCGTGAATATTTTTTCGGGACTGGGAGGTTTCTTCTCGATGCGTTTTAGCGCCGGGTTAGTTGCGTAACTCCTGTTCGAACCAACGAAGATAAACGTTGTAAGTTCTCATTGACAAAACCTCCCGCGATGCTATTTCGCGCTTCGAGTAGGAATGAATGAAATATACAGGTAATGCCCGTCGAACTCACTTCGTTAGATAAGAATTGGCGCATCGTACCGAACCCTCGAGGCTCTCTTTCACAAGTTTACTCGTGTCATGATTGAGGATGATACGGCGTGTTAAAAGATTTAGGCAACGAATGTATTTCGAAGACCGTAGGATCGTTGTCATGTTCGAACTTTCCGATCTGTTTAGCCTTTCTTTATATCATAAATTCTACGTTCCCCGGGAAAGAAAATACTACGAACTGACCTCCTGGAAATGGCGATCGGCACACGTGAAACTTTGACCACGAAATAGAATATTTCTCCTGCACGGTTTTCTACGAGTTATCTCCAACCGATGGAACAGTTCGTAAGCAATATAGCGCATGACCGCAGCGGCTATCAACAACCAATCGGAACCTCTATTTTCTAGGTTTATTCCGGATGATGTTGGTTCCCATTGGTTGCGACTGATCACCGATTGCTCGTCGCGCTCAATGCGTACGGGCTTTGAACTCGCCAGCTTCGTAAAACCGGAAGTCAGTAAACAGCACCTTCTCATTGGGTGAATAACCGTCGCCTTGCCCCGCGCACTTGAATACTCGCCGCCGTTCGCGGTTGAGCTTGTGTGTGCGTGCGCGCATGTTTTTTTCTTTCGGAGTATACATCCCCGAGTATATTCGCGAGAGTCTGGACGTTGATTGTTCAACACGAATGCAATATCATTCGATGGTGGTGAAAAGGGGCAGAAATTTTTCAACGTTATGATCATTGTACGTTTGTCACGAAGGATCATCGAGTCGTGTGATTTTGCGTTCAGGAGGCTGCGCGTGTGAATCTACTCGTGCGTCTCTCCCTCGTTTCTCGGACAATATAAAATTTTGGGGTCGCATGCGTGATAAAAAAAAAGACTATATCTATTGACTCGAAGAAGGGTGGAGGGGGATGTTCCGTTCCGATCGGGTTTAAACTCTCTCGCGTCGGCGACTTCGTACGATCGAAACGCGCATTGTAGTCCTTCGAAACTCTGTGAACGACCGAGACCGCGAGAAAGTGAGACAGCGCGAAGGAGCGAGAAAGATCGAACGAGGGAGGGCGAGTCGAGTGAGACGGAGTACGCCCGCGTGTGTGTGTGTGCGTGTATGTGCATCGAGTGTGTAAGTGAGTGAGATCACAGTCGGTCCAATATATATCCTCGTATCAAAGCGCACGGAGCGAAAGAAAGCCCCGAAGTTTTGCTGTAATGGCCGCCGTGTCATGAAATGAAGGTACCGAGCCAGTGTTGCGGTTCCATAATGGAGGATAACTCCAGTTCGCAATCGCAAAATCACAACGGTCCATTGTCCAGCGGTGCAAACGTCACCGTTACGAATAACAAGCATCAGAACAGCGAGAACGTGAGTAGTGAGGGTGCCAAGGACCAGGGACCACAATACTCTATGCCTGGTATTCTACATTTTATTCAACACGAGTGGGCCCGCTTCGAGCTTGACAGATCTCAATGGGAACTCGACAGAGCCGAATTTCAGGTATGCGGATACTCATCCTGGATTGTCGTCTTCTCATCGTTTCTCAACGAAACTTCGCGTTCGAATTCATACATTTTCGAAATTGCAAACTGTTTTCTCCTCGTCGACATTACTCCGTTGACGTTTTCCTTGCGTTGTCGCACGATTTAACACAAATATTCGGGCTTTCGGTTTTTATTGAATTCATCATTCGTTCACGTACGTACACAGATACGTGCCATATATTCAAGTATGAAGTGTTTCGAATATTCGTATCTCCCGCAGTTTTCATTTGGCTAAATATATTTTGTCCCTCTGCTCAATATCGCCAATTTGCGATCATTGGATAATTTTTGGAAACGGTTCACTTGCGCCGTTATTCACCAATGGTGACGACGCAGTTACATACACAGGGGATACTCTATGTGAAAGTATTTGCTTGTACAGCCATTGTATATATCCCCTCCTCTTGTTCCTCCTACATCTCTCTCTGAGGTCAATTGAGATAACATTGCACGGGAATTCATAACACTCGGTAATTGAAAAAGTGTAATGCGACGAGAGGAATTTTTCCGCTCTTCCGATAGGGACTACGGAAGCGGAACAGCAGTAAATTATTATGCCACACGATTATGCATTTAGCGAGTCTGAGCGAGTGTTCAGAGTATCCTGCATTCTGGGAATTGTTATCGTGTCGAGATTATTGACGCGCGTTGATAAGATTGGGGAATTTATTTGGTTCTACGGATCAGCGACACAATACAGGCAAATTTAATGTCTTTTCAGGCAAGAATAGCTTTTCTACAAGGCGAAAGAAAGGCTCAGGAGAATCTAAAGAATGATCTTGTGAGACGGATAAAAATGTTGGAGTATGCTCTGAAGCAGGAGAGGTCAGCTATGTTCCGGCGCACATTTCAAGTCACCGTTATAGTTCTTTATTACCCTTTTTCACTTTAATTTCTACTATCAGGGCCAAGTACCACATACTGAAGTATGGAACTGATCTGGTGATAGAGGGCGATGTGAAGCCGCCTCTTTACGAAGAAGGTAGCACGTGCGGCGGTTCTGACGGCGGCGGCGGCGATGGCGAAGCACCATTCACATCTGTTAGCAATATTAGTTGGCGGCAGGGTCGTCAACTTCTCAGACAGTGAGTGGGACGCGCGAATAATTGCAATATTTATTGCGATCAAATTATGATACGTGTTCGTTCCGTGGCAGGTACTTGCAAGAAATTGGTTACACCGATACTATCATAGATGTAAGATCGAACAGAGTTCGGTCTCTACTGGGTCTGAACAACAACACGGATTCCGATGACATGAACACACCAGCGTTGAACGGGAACGAGTCGTCGAACAAGCGACCCGCAGAAAATCAGACTCCGAGAGCCAAAAAGACAACGTGTTCTCAAAAGGTGAGAGCGGTATCAATGTGTACACTTTGCTCTTGACATTCATCGAGATTTGAACGTGCCTCCGGAAATCCTTTAAAAATCCAAATTCGAACGCACCTGTTAAAAAGAAAAACGTGATAATCGAATCAGGATATTCCTGCACCGCCAGCACTGAATAAACCCACAATGCACAGCTAGAATACTCGTGTAACGTCAGTGCAACATGACGTGACAACACGGCGTTAAAACGTTCCTGAATGCTGGAACGAAAAAAAAAACGCCATATCGTAACGCTAGAATGCTCCTATAACGACAGAGTGGCGCCTAGTTGTTGTCAATGGTGCGTGGTACTTTACCGTTCTTCTGTAATGCTGAGAAATAATGGTCGTAGTAGCTCTCTATATGCTCTATATGTCACGGTATGCACCGCTCGTGGCGCATTTTTAGTACCACTCTGGTGCGTACTCTGCAACGTATACGTTCAATTTTATACAAAAATTCGATTAATTGAATCCAACAATTTTAACGGACTTCGGGACTCTACCATTGTTTTTGGTCTAAAGGTGATGAGACGTTTGAAAATTTTCTAAAACTTGGCGAACTTTTTGTTTCGATTGATACAGCATCAGCCGAAGTCCATTACGGAAAAGATGATGCTGGATACGGAGGCATCCGTAATGGCGAATTTCGAATTTCTCGCTCATACAGATATCGATATGGAGGAGGAGGAGCCCGAGATGGAGGACATTTATGATACAAATGCCGAGCAGGAACAAAATAAGGTGAGCATATATATATATATATATATATATACATACATACATAGGTTACATCGCGTTTGATCACTCCCATTGTCGAAACTTCGTATCGTTCCTTGACCAATATACCTCATGTTCTCTCCATGCAGTCGTCCATAATGTTGGGAGAAGACGTGGACGCTGAGGCAGAGGAAGTTCTGAACGAGTTGAATCTTTTGAGCGAAACGGAGGAATCATCGCCCGCGTCCTTTATCCGCGGCGATTTCGACCGAGAATGGCGTTAGTAGTCGGGACATCGACAGTTCTATTCTTTCCTTTTCCGTATAATATGCCAAGGCTGCAAATGACTTATAATCCGGCGGGGCTATTTTAGTAGGTGGAGTACGCAGGCTGCCGACCGAGCCACGGCGTCCTTGCGAGGAGGGTGACTCCACCTTGGGATTAGGCGAATTAGCGCAACTAACGGTTAATAACGATGCTGAAGTAGCTTACGACGTGAGTCACATCATAGTTTATCATACACTTCGAGACGATTGATCGCGTAGCGTTTGCATCGGGTAAAACAGAATGTCGCCTCGGGGGATCCTACGCTGCAGCTTAAACGAAAAAAAAAAAAAACTTTTCGAAACACTCGAAATGAACTTCTCAATAAATTCCATATTTCTCAATAATTCAGATGGCGGCGACTACTAAGGAGACTTTTCGAAAGACGTGGAACGCCAAGTACACGCTCCGCTCGCATTTCGACAGCGTACGAGCCCTCGTCTTCCATCCGACCGATCCGGTTTTAATAACCGCCAGCGACGATCACACCCTCAAATTGTGGAATCTTCAGAAAACCGTGCCCGCTAAGAAGTGAGCCGTTTATCCTCTCGCCTATCCAATTTTCATGCCTGATCGAATTTTTACGACGGTGCAGAATTGAGCCTTACATCGTTTTTTTTTTACCTGAAATGACATTTTTTTAAATGTAATTTGATCCGTAACAAAGGCTTAGAGTTTTTAGCGGCTATTAACGTTACCTTTTGATGCACAGATCAGCCTCGTTGGACGTGGAGCCGTTGTATACGTTCAGATCGCACACCGGTCCCGTCCTCTGCCTGGCAATGTGCAGCTCCGGCACCCGTTGCTACAGCGGAGGCTTGGACGGCAATATACACTGCTGGACCCTTCCCTCGGCGAATATAGATCCGTATGATTCTTACGAACCGAACGTACTAAGTCAAACGCTCACGGGTCACAGCGACGCCGTCTGGGGTCTCAGTATGTATCATCCGAGATCTCAGTTACTCTCGGTCAGCGCCGATGGCACTGTCAAACTCTGGAGTCCTCAGAGCAAAGTTCCGCTTCTCAATACGTACACATCGGAACAAGGTGGGCACAATGAACCAGATTTTACGGAATTTTCGTAGAGAAGTTTCGTACTTCAGTACTATCACGATTAGGAATAATTGGCAAATGAACGAAATGACGAACATTGACATAACCTCACAAATTTTCGAAATCCGTTTTCTCGGCGTCGATTAAGTTTACGGCGAAAAATCGAGCATCAGTCTTTGTAGAATTCATAGAGACAGACTATCTCTCTCGCACTCGAGTGTCACGTGGTACGTCTTCGACATGTCCTTAACTCTCCATAGTTACTCTGGGCAAAACCGACCGATCGACTTTGTCTCTCATTTTTTTTCCCTAAACTGTCACATCTTTCGTGTAATTTTTCCGGAAGTCTGACTACGGGAAGTTGAGGTGTTTTCGCAACAGTGTTTCCCTCTAAACAACGTATCAGTTTCGCTCGCGAAACTGATGAACTTTCGATTGTCATTGTTACGAAGTATTTTTAATGTTTGTTCGTCTGTCGATCGCAGATGGGATTCCAACATCGGTAGATTTCGTGAGGGACGAGCCTCACAAATTGGTGGTTGCGTACGAGGGCGCGTGTCTCGTGTTCGACGCGGAAACGGCATCGGTGGTGGCGCGTCTCGATGGTAACGGTGCGAAGGGTGTTAACCGGGTCGTGGCGCATCCGACGGTCCCGCTGGTCGTCGCAGCCCACGAGGATCGTCACATTCGTTTTTACGATCATCGCTCGGCAACCCTCGCTCACGCTATGGTCGCGCATTTGGACGCAGTAACTAGTCTCGCGGTTGATCCTCATGGACTCTATTTGCTATCGGGCAGTGCGTATCAAATGATTCTAAAAACTTGTAACGGCTATCACACGCGTTCCCTCAATAACCCAATTCCAGCAGATAAAACTTTAGAAATACGTCGCTATTTTACGGACTTGCAACGAAAAGTGGCGGTTATGGAGGGGCAGGGGAATAACCCCCTACTAATTTCGCCCGGCGGAAACAAACAAAAACAAAACCTAAACTTTTTACGATTTTTTAAAAATTTCTTAAAAATATTCAAACGCAATTCCGGCAGACAAATTTACAATCGACGTTTAGGGGCGAAGTCCCTAAAGCCCTTTACACTTCCAGAAACCACGAATTCATGCGACGCATTTCTAAAGCCAATTCTTCCATCACTGCAATAATCATCGTTTATCTGAACAAAAGTGGATAACCCCTGAATTAACGACTCAACGTTTTTCACGTTTCTTCGCAGGTCACGACTGCAGTATACGATTGTGGAACATGGACAACAAAACTTGCGTGCAGGAGATAACGGCGCATCGCAAAAAATTCGACGAGAGCATCTTGGACGTCGCGTTTCATCCGGCGAAACCGTTTATCGCCAGTGCTGGCTCCGACGCGCTTGCCAAGGTATTCGTGTAAGTGATATAGTACATATATGTATACAAGAACAAGAGAAAGAAACAAAAGCGAGAAAACAAGGAGCGATAAGAAAAAAAAAAAAAGTAACGTTGGTACGCCTACCACGTCGAGCGGCTTCGTTGCGAAGCAGTTTTTGTACTCATATTATTTTAGATAGTTTTACCCGTACGTACCACACTTCCAATTTTCTCCTATCTTCATCTTTATTCCCTCTCTGCCTCTTTCTCTCTTTTCCTATCTCTTTCTCCCTCTCTCCTTCCTACTCTATGGCCGTCGGCCATCCTTCCCCTCCCACCCTTTCTTTCATCGAATTGTAATTGATTGTAGGGAGTAAGGAGACGCGAACAACCGATTAAGTACGTCAAATTATATAAATAAATGAGAAAAGAAAATAACAAAAAAAAAGAAATCTTCAGATACTCGTATTAATAGAAATGGCGGATCACAATATCCTGTAATGTTTTATTCAAATGATAATAATTTGAAGTGCAAATGCTATCCTGTTGATGTAATCGTCACCAAGTAGACGTGTAACCTTGTCGGTAGGGTGGTATCGGGAGTACCCGACATTGTAGATTATTAAAAAAAAAAACATATAAATGAGAATGAAGGAAAGGAGAAAAAGAAAAAAAAAGAGAAGAGAAAAGAAACGAGAAATAACTATTACTAGACACCCGATTATTAGCCAATAAAATTTAATTGAAAACCGAGAGAAGGGAAAAAATAAACAAAAGAAGTGACAGAACCAAGAATAATAAGGGAGACGAAGCAAATATCCTCCTGATCCAGCAGAGTCCAGGGAGCACACTGCCGCAGTAGCATAATATTTATCCTTATGTTAATTATTTATTATCAATATCACAGTTACTGTTGCACAGCTACTGAAAGGGAGGATTGTAAGACGAGAACAGACAAAAACGAAGGAGAATGACTCAAAAATAATAATAATAATAATAATACAGTTGTCCCAATAATACGCTAATTAGTCTCCCAATACACCACTCCTGTGCTGCTACCTTCTCTGTATTAGCCGAGGTCAGCGTATGGTAATTACAATGATTAATAATGATAATAATAATGATAATAATAATAATAATGCATAAGTTAACGATACAAGTACTAGACATAATAATTAACAACAATGAATTATAACTGTGTGTTTCACTGTAATATATTGTATTTAAAAATAGACAAACCGTGTATCTTACCTCGTACAACGCATACTCGTATCAGTTCTTTCTCTCAATTTACACTTGACTCTGGCAATTTTGAATTCCGATTTCGTTTTGAACCATGACGATTTATTCGACTTTGAGGTATTTTTTTTTTTTTAAATAGATACGATCGACACCATAGAGTATTATTAAAAACAACAATAATAACATAAAAAAAACATTGTCTCGTATATAAACGTGTACGTTTACGAAATACTCGAAGCTGTACGTTTCTTCCTTTCGCGTATCCATGATGACCCGGCTAGAATAGAATATTCAGGCTACCGGAAATAGCGGCATCGTGCAAATGTCATCGACGTTCGAACGTCGATTTTAATCGTGCGCATGATTTCATTAGATGATACAATGTTTGCCGAAGGTGGACGAGCCTGGATTTTTCGCTCGGAGACTCACCAAGTCGGATGACGCTCGCGCGGTCACCTTTACGCTGCCAAGGAGTTCGCGAATTCGAAGTTCCCGATCAAACTTAATGCAACTTTATTTCAATCCTTCTGTTTCTTTACAGATACATTCCGTTGACTAAGTAATCGGCATCGTGAGCGTAAGGACCGTGTCCGCGACGACCGCGTCTCCTGACGACTCTCAACCTACAAGCGATCAGAGCCGCCATTATCGCAGTCGCGGTCAATCCCAATGCCAACGATATCACTGCACCTTTCGGCCTCAGTATTTCGTTTTCAAATTTGTGATTGTTATGCTGAAGATGTTCAGCTACGAAGTGGCGAGACCGCACTTCCGGCTTGTGCTCCTCGTGAATCTCTTTTTTACCCTCTTCGTGATCTGTGGATGTTCCAATTCGAAAAATCAAGGTTAATCGGTTAACTTTTGATTGCGAGGATATTAACGTGGAGAGAAATGATTAATTTCATTGAGAGTAACTTGCCTCGTGCTCCCTCGGTTTTCGATGTCACTTTCGAAGTCTGTACGTTCTCGTTAACTTCTGACTTCGTTTCGTGAACTTCGATCTTCGATTTTTCGATAGGAACTGCCTTGTTCTCAACTTGATGCTTCGTGTGGTCAACATTCTTACTCTTTGATGGCGTGTCCGCTTCGTTCGGAGATGGCTGCGACTTTTTTTTCAAAAACAGGAAATTGACGTTTGGTTAGATTTTGGGGGAAAAAATGAGAGGTGTTTAGTGAAGATTTAGTGGTTCGGTACTTTGCAGGCTACTGGTACGGTCGTCGTTTTGGCGTCTTCGTGGATCGCTATAGGTCGATTTTCGTCTTTTGCTGGCAGCGTTGCTGAAAGCTCGGGCTGGTGCGTCGGTATCTGCGGTTGACCCTCTTGCCATGCCCCGTGGTTTTGCAGGGGATAATACGGCCCGTAAGGTCGATTAGGGTCGATGTAGACATTGCTGGAAAGAAAATTAAAAAGAATCATTTTAATACTTCGTTTAAAGTATTCCCTATTGTTGTTTTCATTGACGATCAAATATCGAGTTAGGAAGTCGATAACAATTTCGAAAATACATTTTGCTTCAGTTTACTCGTTTTCCAGTACACAAGAATTCGTAAAATCATACCCTTCTCGTTCTGCGCTTTCGACCACCACACTCGGACTTTTGTGCTTGAAAATCCGAGGCTGATCATCTATGGAATGGAATTATATAAATGTGAGAAGATGAGTTTGTAAAAAACAAGAAAATATGGTATCGATCCAAGATTATGATTACTCCCATTTATCAAGGAAAGTAGAAAAAAGCCGATTATACTTTATAAAAGAATTTTCGAATCACAGAAAATGGGATGGGATTTTTGAATGGTCTTTCATTTAAAAATCCCCAAAAATAATTTTTCTTTCACTTTTCATATACAGGCCGAGTTTGAAAACTAAAATCACTTTTTTCTTTTTACGTGCAACAACTGAAGATTGGATGTCTTTCAAAGCGACGCATTGTTCTGATCCCCAAGATTATCTGATCTTTCGTTTCTGATTAGCAGTTTTATTTCGTTAGTTTTGTTTCTTCAGAAATTCAATGTGGGGCGGGGTAGGAAATCCGAACTTCGATTGACCAGATGGCTCAACATTCCGAATTTTAATAGTCCGAAACGAAAAATTTCGTAAAGGTTTACGAAATGTGTTTGGGTTTGTTTGGGTTCGTTAGTTTGATTTTAAACAAACCCAAAAATTCACGAAATTCGTAGTTTTGGCAAATTCAAATTTAAATTCAAAATTCAAATTTCAAAAAAAAAAAAAAAAAAAAAACAAAAAAGCTATGGAACGAGATTTTTCGAGAAAAACTCACGTTCGTAAGCTGGCAATTCATTCTTCGGCTGCAGCTGATTGGGAATGTAGGGTTCCTTGTTTTCGTATATCTGCCTGTAGTCCCATCCACCTACGTAGCCCTGAGGTCCATAGTTGACTTGTGGAACGAGTCCTTGTTGGCCAGGATATTGAAGGTTCGTTTGTTCTTGGGGATTGTTTGCTTGATGTTGGAGAATTGGCACTTGCCACGTTTTTTGCGAGTTGCCACGCTCGTTAGCATAGATCGGTGGATAATTCTTTCGATGGGGAATATTCGGCGGATACTTGTTCTGAATCTGGGGATTATTGTGAGGTACGGGGGCTTCGGGTATTATCGGAGCCGATTGTACGGTCGGTCTCTCAGTTGGACAACCAAGATCCGATGCTTCGTCCGAACCATCCGGGCATTGTGGAATCCCATCGCACACGTTGTAAATCGCTATGCAATCACCGGAAGTTCGACACTCGTACTGATTACGACTGCAGCCTGATTAACAAAAAAAGCGAAAACAAAATTATTGTACATTTCAGGTGCAGCAATTAAGAATTTTTTAAATTTTTGTTTTTTTTTTTAAATTGTTTGTATATGATTTAATCGATATATTACTGGTGTCAATACATAACAATCGTGCTGATTACACCAAAAGCGTTATCAGAAGAAAGCCGAATTAAATTGTATTTCAATCGGAGTCAAAATCGATTTTCGATGTGCTGAATGTATATGTTGAAAAAACGAATATTTTTAAACGCCATTAAGAACCATTAAGTTTTTTTTAGAGTATAAATTTAAGGGCATGACGAACATCGACATAACCTCACAAATTTTCGAAATTCGTTTTCTCGGCATCGATTAAGTTTATGGCGAAAAATCGAGCATCAGTCTTTGTAGAATTCACAGAGACAGAAATAGATGCTTGAATTTTACGATAAAAAATGTTTCGTCCTTGAGAAATCGCGATTTTAAAATTTCGACTATCTCTCTCACACTCGTGTGTCACGTGGTACATCTTCGACATGTCCTTAAATGAAAGAATTGTATTTTAAATCGTTTGCGATTTCCCTCTCTCGTTTCTTTCGGAATAATGTCGATTTTTTTTTTGTTCGATTTACCAGTTTTGACGGGCGTTGGAGTGGTGAGGAGCAAGTGTTTCGGTGCTTGTGTGACCGGAATCGGCGGAGCCTCCGTGTACGCGTATTCCAAGGGTGCTGCTGGGTCGGACAATTTTCTGAAAATTCATGATCCGTAGAAAAATTCTACAAACTAAAACGAGTCTCGAGCGTGCTTCGAAGAACCGAAAAAAAAAACAAAAATTAACGAAAAGTCAAGTACCAGCGTCTTTCGAAATTATTCGTGGCACGAGAATAATTACGTAAAGTACGAGAAAATGAAATACGGAAAATTGGAGTTTTTGCAGATTCGCGAGCTTTGTGTTTATACCTGAGAGACTTGAGCTCGTGTTCCTGTTGGGTTCTTCTTATCTGCTCTTCCAACTGTACGGTTCCACGATAATTGACGTTGACGAGTACGGCGCTGCTGTAATTCGCGTGGCTCGTGAACTTGCACTTGAAGTCGTGTGGACGTCCGCAATGAAATAAATAACAGCTTCCCGGCTTCTGCGATCACGAAACGGATAACAGCGTGTATTTCGCTCCTGGATACTAACCTAACTAAATCGACGATCGTCGATGATTTTTTTTTTCCGAGCACTTCTCTCACCTTTTCCTCAAAAATAAAGACGTCACACTCGTCCGTTTCGCAGCACAGTCGTAGGCACTCTTGTCTCGAGTCGAGATCAACTTCGTTCAGGTACTTGGCTCCCAATCCCTGCGAGTCTTGAGTTCTGATGATTTTGTCCTTGTATATGTCGAAACTATCGATGCACATTTGTAATGCTCCGTTGTTCGATAACTTGTCATTTTCCTTGCTCAGTAGAGTCCCGACGGTCGTTAAAGTATTTACCGAAATAACGAGGAGACAGAAAATAATACGCGAAACTCGATAAAACATGGCTCCTTCTGTTGTCGCGTAGATTCTCACCCTCCCAAAGCGCATGCGCCGCGCCACCCTCGCGCACGATCAATAGTCGGACAATGCGATGCAGACGATTTCTTCACGTGTAATGAAGATATTTACTTGGAATTTAATATCGCGATGTCCACTTTTCATGGTTGTTCCGCATAGCCGTTTTTCTTCGCGTTCTTTTGAATACGTACTAACAATAATGAATTTTCATTTAGCTTCAAAGATCGAAGGAATCTAACCATGTCGTTTTTATGAAAGATCGAAAAGAATCAATATCCTTTTAATGAAAGATTGACAACATTTGTTTATTTTTAGTGAAAGACATCATCGTCAATTAAGTACGTGTCGAAGACGTACCACGTGACACACGAGTCCGAGAGAGATAGTCGACATTTTTAAATCGCAATTTCTCAAGGACGAAACATTTTTATCGTAAAATTCAAGAAAACGGATTTCGAAAATTTGTGAGGTTATGTCGATGTTCGTCATGCCCTTAAAACTCATCAACCAGCTGACTAAAAACGAGATAATTACCTCGCGTTCCTAAGGCTCTTCGCGAAATTATTAAAAATATTTTCAATTATTATAAAAAATTGCTATTATTCATAGAAACAAATATCCAACCACTTTTTCGCTAATTTCACATATTTCTTCAAAATAAAAAATACTTTAATCGAGAATTCTTTTTTCTTCAGTTCTCGAAGTCGTAAAGTTGGTAGAGGGAAAAGTCGAGCTCTTCAGAATTACACATCCAGAATTGAGCAATGGTCAACCCGTTTTATTTTCTTTTTACGTTTCGATTTTACGTTCGTACAAAAACAAAAAGGCGCAAAGAAACGTTTACACGGAATCTGGACTCGTAAAAGTCTCAACGACTCGTTGCAACGAATTTCGCGCGTTGCGGCCAATCGGCAAGTTTCAATAAGATCTACGTTGAATTATCGATTGCCACGAGGAGTACTTGGAATTGTAGCGATCCAATGGCAATTACGAGCCTTCCTCGTTTATTTTCAAAATTATTCAAAATTATTCCTAATTATTCGTAATGTTTCTATCGATATATCGTTACGTAGGTACATACATGTATTTACATATGTAATCGCGTAGATAACGTTTTATCGTCAATGGTTGGACACGGTTATCCACGAATTACACAGTGCATAACAATTACAAATGTTCCAGGGACACGAACATTTACGTGACGCAGCACAGCCATTAATTGTTCTTGTGATCGTCCTGAAAAGAGTTATCCACCCTCGATACTTAAATATTAATAAAAAAAAAAAAAAAAAAAAAAAAAAAAAAAACAAAAACCAATTTCCAATTTTCTCGATTCCTCTCAACGGCGACAACGTTGTAGCTCGCCTCGTTGCAAAGCAACGAAAATTCGTTTTTCCCCATATACTTTTTTGTCGCCAATTTTCTCAGACAAAATTGCCTCGATATTTTCATATTTGTTTATCAGTCGTTTTCGACCATAATGCAAATTGAGTTTCGACGCTACGCGAAGAAAAGCCTTAGAAAGATAATAAAAAAAAAAATAGTGAATAATAAATAAAAAAAGATAAAATTAATGATCGCACAACAAAAATGCAAGCTTCAACGTTATCGGCGATTGATAATTTTCCCAGCAGTTCATTCTTCACTCACAATTATTCTTCGATCTCCAAGAATCACGATTGCGCGAATTTCGAAGAATAATTTCAAAATTGAAATTTTTCGATTCTGAATGAGAAACAAAAAAAAAAAAAAAACTTAATCAACGTAGAGGTAGAGTTATCCAAAGACCGGTCGATAAGAGAGCTCGTCCGTCGTGGGTGAGAGGGACGATTCGTTTTTGCTCATTTTTTTTTCCAAAAATCTTTATTTCAATTATCAACGTAACCGTATTGAGGAAACAATCGTCGAAGATAATTGAAAACGAAGAAAAAATCATTTCCCTCGATTCACCCATGCGAACTTTTTGATCGCCGAATAAAAAGTGCTGTACACGAATTTTAAAATGAAACGTGACCTAAATAAAGGGGCAAGGGTGAGAAGTTTCGGCTGGAACTTTTAACACGCTACGAGGATCGCGAATCTGAGTGTTTATTCCTGAAAACTCTTTGGAAGGTTTCTGGTTTTTTTCTTTTTTTTCTTTTTTTCTTTTTTCAGCTCTGACTTCGTTGTTTCGTACCGTTTCCGGTTTGACTGTTACCAGCGTCCTCGTTTATCTTCTAACGAATTTACAAATTGTCTCTTCGCATCGTTTATTTACGTAACGGCTGGTCGATCCTTTTTTTCGTTGACTTCGGTCTCGTTGTCGAGAAGAACGTAAGATTCCTTGGTGACGTTGAATCGATGTTGACCGTTCGTGATGATCGACGAGCCCCTCCTTATCGTGCGTTTTCCTAGCTCGATCGCGTCTTGCGTCAGCAACGCGTGATCGTTTTTGTACGCCTTGACGATGACAGCTGTCAGAACGATCAAACCGATCACCGCTAGCCCATACGTCACGCAGGGCACCGCCACCTCGGCGAAAGTCGTCGACAGGTATATCCAGCGTCTTATCGGTGGCGTCAACTCGTCGATTCCCTCTTCCAACCACATTATCGGAAATATTATTTCTGGAAATTTCGCCACCGCGCTTAGATCCGGCTGATGCTCCACTTTCAGATTCAATTGGACTCGCACTTTTCCCTCCACCGGTACGCCAAGTTTCTGCAACATTTTTCGTACTTTCGACTATTCAATTTCATAAAACGATTTTTCGCGACTTTCAAGGCTTATTTCGAGGGTTTGTTTGGGTTTGTTTTATTCGAGCCGAAAAGTACAGAGAATTGCAAAATCGTCCAACCGTTTTCTACTTCCGTTTTTTTTAGCTTCGTTTATTTCGTATTTTTTATTTTATTTTTTTCGTGCTGTATTTTAATCGTAAATCGAAACACGTAAATAGAATTTGAAGATTTTCAATTGCTTCGGACTTACCGGTTGTATCTTGAAGTACGTTTCGTGAAGCTCTGGCTTTGGTTCCAGTCCAACGACTGCGTCCAGCAGTTTAGGATCGGCCTTGTAGAAGTGTGGAAAGGACAGGTAAACCGGTGCGCCTGTTCACATTTTTCAATCAATTGATTCAATTTAATCTTCCAAGTTTTTGCGGGCCACGAAGTGAAAAAGGTGATAAATGAACGGACGAGATATCGCTGATACTGATTGTGTTGATCGAATCGATTAAATAAAATTAAAAACACTTTTGAGGTTTTTGTAACATTTTTTTTTGAACTTGGACATTTTTTGTCTCGTTTGACGCTGTGTGCGAAAACAAAATCAACTCACTGTATTGGCAAGGGCTAATATCTTGCAATCCTTTGGGTGGACAGCTCTTTGGATCGTCAGGACAAAAGCACTCGTTGTCCGGAGTTTCGACACTGGGTGGATCGAAAACGTTGTCCGCTGGTGTGTAGAGATCGGCTGGTATGCCGGTCTTCTCGGTTGAGCCCCGATATTGAAGGGGCAGAACGCGACACAGATCTTTGTCCCATACGTGTACTATGTCTTCACCGGTTTTGTCCCTCGGAGGAAAGAACGAACCTACAGCGAACGATTTTTCAAGATCGTTAATAATCTTGATCAAAAGATAGCTTTATACTGATTTTGAATTCTTGAAACTTTGAGAAGAAGGGAAGTTCGAGAAAACCGAATTTTCGGTTGGAAACTGTTGGAGGTTAGGTTTAAACGCGATCAGGTAGCAGATCGTTAATAAATCTTACTCAAAATATATTTATTACTGATTTTGAGTTCCCGAAACTTTAAGAAGCTGGAAAGTTCGAGAAAATCGAATTTTCTGTTGGAAACTGTTGGAGGTTAGATTTAAACGCGAGGGGATAGCAAATCCTTAATAAATCTTGCTCAAAAGATAGCTATCCACTGATTTTGAATTCTTGAAACTTTAAGAACGAAAGTTCGAGAAAACCGAATTTTCTATTGGAAACTGTTGAAGGTTATATTTAAACGCGAGCAGATAGCAAATCCTTAATAAATCCAGCTCAAAATTCATCTTTCCCCTGATTTTGAATTCCTGGAACTTTATAAAATTGGGAAATTCAAAAATCGAAATTGTCTGTTGGAAACTATTGGAGGTTAGATTTAACCAGTTGATTACCAACGTACCTTCCGACGCTCGTATAGAATTGCACGGTTCTTCGGGCCAGTAGGGTAACCGATCGAGTCCGTTCAACCGATTTATCAGTCCGAAATCTTTCATATCGGTATGGCCCGTATAAATTGTCGAGACCTCGTCAAGAGTGCCGTTTCTCTACAGATAGAAAATCAAGCAAATTCAAATTATTGAAAAACAGTCGATTTGTCGATTCGAACTATTGCGTTCGGTGGAGATCGGTATATTTTTACGTGGAACGATATATCGTTATCAGGCGACTTACTCCGAGCAAAAGTCCCATTTGTCGCATCGGACGTCGAGCTTTCGGGAAGAAACGATGGGCGAGACTGACGAGGGGATCGTCGTAGCCGAAAACGAGTTCTTGGGCGGTGACCGGTACAAATGGTTTGGATTCGATTCCGCTGAGGAACATGGACAATCCAACGTTCACCAACCTCGGCAAGCTCTTGCTCAATCCTGACAGCGTCTTGAGAGATTCGGACGAAAATCGATAAATTAAGAGTGATTTTGTTACGACTGATAACCTTGGGGGTCTTTCGATACCGATATTTTGCATTAGGTGTAGTAAAAAGTAATCCATTATTTTATGAAGTACCCTAATCAAAAAACTGTCCCAAAAGTCCGTTAAGTACGAAATCTTATATTTACAACTCTGTCTAGTGTAATCCCGATCGGACTTAACGCGAGATACTGATAACTGAAATCAGCGGTTCGAAACATCATGGATTTTTTTTTACTAGAACTAATATTCTCATCGGGGATTTTTATTGGGTACTCACCAAAAGTGGTATGTTGGGCACGAGGACTCGAAGATCAATGTCTTTGGACATTTCCGGCACGAAATTTAGGATCTTCTTGTGCTGATAAGAAACAGTTCCGTTGTTGTGAAAGACGATGTTCACCTTTTCCATGTCCTCCCTTCAACAGAGAATTTTTCGGTTTCGTTTATAGTCAACGAACGTCACGATGATGACTGTTTGGTCTTTCGATCGTTTTGAACTTTTTTCTTTTTTATTTTCATGATTCCTTCTTCAAACGAGTGTCGTCAAAGTTTCAAACTTTTTTCCTTCGTGTTCCAAATTTTTCGGGACTAATTAGTTCAGTTGCATATTTGAAGTACAAAAACCACAGTAAAAACAGTTGTTAGTAATTCTTTTTTCTTTGAGTTGAATTTTAAGTGTATTAGGACGGTCGAGTGATTTCTACGACAGATTTCTGTAATTCAGCTGGAGGGGAGGGGAAGTTAAAAAAAGCTAAAAAATCTGGAGGCTCGTGTATGCCAAGGATTTTTCCGCGGTCGTGATCTAATTTGTTACGTTTTTTTTTTTGTATTAGACTTCGGAGATTTCATCATCTAGACTCTATCGTGTCGGAACCGATTTGTTCGAACTTTTCGTCACGCGTACGTTCACGAAATCTCCTTTTTATGAACCGATTAGTTTTTTAGGGCACTGTTAAAAATACAGTAATCCTAGCAGCCTAGTCACCAAAAATGTTTGACAGATTGTAATTTGAAAATAAAAAAAAATATTTAAAAAAATAAAAAAAATAAAATTACCAGTTGATGATCAATTTACGATGTTCGTTGTTTATTAATTCAAGTGTGAAAATTGCCTAGGTGTGTTCTTTGATTGATTAAAGAACGAAAGAGACTGGCTTGATCCCTTAATTCACCAATTAAATAACTCCTCTCGACTTATTCCCATAATTATCGGAATTAGAGCAAACACCATAATTATTGTGTTAAGGTAAAAACAGACCCGGGCTTGGGTCCGGTGATTGCTGTCGTTTAAAACCTCCGGTGAACGATATATATATGTAGATCGCAGGCGAGATAATAGATCGGTACTTTGCGGTGTAACGAGGAAAGAAATAACAGACGGAGGGCTTCGACGAGAGCACTTTATCTTGCCTCGGAATCTGTCGGTCCAGAGCTTCCAGTCTCGGTTACACCCACACGTAAGTGTGTATTTTAGCTAGCCATTATTTACCTCGCGTAATTTAGCGGCTTGTCGACAAAACGACGATAATGCCAGTCACTGAGTTTACGCAAGGCCTCCAATGGAAAACGTACAACGAGAAAGGGAAACGTGTCTGACGACACGCGGATTTTTCTACTTCCTCGCATGGGCCGGTCCATCATCTCTTCGTTCGAATGATCGTGTTTCGTTTTTAAAAATTTTTTTTTCGTTTTTTTTTTTTTTTAATTTGAAGTCTATCGTTTTGCCCATCGAAGTGGATGGCACAGACTTGGGAATATCCGTTGTTGATACTTCTCGAGGTCGAAATTTTCGCACTTTGCTCGTCCTCACAATTTCTCGAGACGACCCTGTCGATGCAATCATCGAAGATTTGCCGAAGAGAAAGTGCATAACCAAGGACTCGGCTTGGATAACAAACAGCAATCGTGAAAAACGGTAACCCCTCTTTTGGCGATGAAAAATTCACGTTTTTAATTTTGGGGGAATTAAGTTGACATTTCAAGGATAGTGGATTTTGAATTTTGTGGGAACGTGTATTTTTCATTTTAAAGAATTCGCCTTTTTCGTTTGGGGATAAATATATTTTTATTTTGAGAATAAATACGTTTCTCATTACGAGGAAAAATGTATTTCGCATTTGGAGGTCAAATACATTTTGAATTTTGAGGAAAAATAAATTTTTTATTCTGAAGAATTCACGTTTTTCGTTTTCAGATAACTGCATTTTGAATTTTGCGGAAAAATATTAATACTTTGACATTTTGAGGAGAAAATGTATTTTGAATTTTGAGGAAAAATACATTTCGCTTTTTGAGGAAAAAATGTATTTTGAATTATGAGGAAAAATACATTTTCCTATTTGAGAAAAAGATGCATTTTTCATTATCAGCAAAAACGTATTTTGCATTTTGAGAAAAATACATTTTTCACTTTGTGAAAAAACGCTTTTCTCATTTTGACGAAAAATGATACTACTCGTGTTATAGTAAAAACTATCAGTTGACAGAACCTACCCCACTGGTTTTCTTACTTTTATCAGACAATGACTAAAGTAGTATTTTATTTTATTTTTTAATTATTATTTTTAAAAATTTATTTTGTTTATATAAAAAAAATATAATTTTTATAAATAAAAAAAAAATTTTTCAAATACTAAAGTAGTAGAATAAATAGTCTCGACATGCCTATTCGCCATGATGAATAAAAATAAATAAAATGGTAGATCACGGATCGCGTGGAAGTTCGCGCGAACCCCTTTAAAGGACACACCGAGCGCGACGAGAAAGCGCATCGGTCGGCCGGGCCTGGAGAACGCGGTCGCGAGAATTTTCTTCGACCTGCGGAAGGCCTTGCGAGTGGCCTCACCACGTACTCACGAAACGGATGAAGGTGATTATCGTGCGAGAAATTTAACAAGACGAAGTAATACTTTAAAAAAAAAAAAAAAAAAAACTCGTCGAACCGTTATCGGTTTACGGGCTGAATTGTCATTTGCACGTTTATCAACGCTATTCCGCCATCGTATTATCTAAGTATAATATAAACATCAAATATTTTAGTTCATCCGTCATCCGTTTGACGAAATTATTCGACCGTTTCGTCGAAGGAAAAAACCGTAAAGCTTCGGCAGAAAATAAAGGTCAAACGTGCCATTTCGCGTATCGATCTTCTCCGAATACCTGAACAAATATATTATTTGAACAAATCCTCCAAGTACTTTTCACGCACGATCTACGGTTTTTTTTTCTTCGAAATACTATTATTGTACGATTTTTTTTTCGTATAGAATATTAAACAAAAATGGACATTTTTTAAAATTCGACAATTAAATTATTGTTTTTAATTAAAGAAGATGGTGCTTTGTTGCCGTTACTATAATTAGCGCTATTATCATTGTGATTTCAATGGCAAATAACAGAATTATTATTATTTGTAGTGCAGTGAAGAAACTAATAACTCCGAATACGATTTACGATTTTTTTTCGTCGAAATTACATTTTACATGTAATTTTATGTACACATGACGGTAAGCAAAATTGTACAATTTTTTTTATATACTTTCATTTTCATGGATATTACATTGTTACTTTATAGTTAAAAAAAATCATTATTGTTATTGCTGTCATGGCTGTTTTCATTATTACTATTATGATCGTTATTTCGAGAGCTGATGACGAAGTTATTATTTTTTATAGTTAACTATTGAAATGAGGAATAAGAGATTTCTTTTCAGTGATTCTAATAATTAATAACACAATTATCATTATTAATGCATTTCGTTTAGCAATTATTACTACCTTGTACATTCATTGAATAATTTCTATCAATTTACTACTATAATGAATTTTATTTATCAATTTATGTTCAATTTTCAATATATTCAGCTTTATCTATAATAAAATAAAGAAACAATTAATTCATGTTCACTATCTACATTGAAATCTACATTTATTTTTTTAACATTGTCATGAATAAATTAGCGAAAAGTTTTTTTTTTATATAAACTTTTTCTCCACTCATGCTCGTTCGAAAAAAAACCAGGTGCTTGACTATACGTGTCTACTATTATGCGATCGTTGTAACAACGAGTTTGGTGAAGTGGCAGGTATTCGCCGGGTCCATGGTCTCCGAGCTCTTTAAAGATTGCGCAACATAATTTCTCTCTTTTTTTTTTATCTCCCGCGTGGTGCGGATAAGCGCCTGATGCGGACTTCACCGACGAACTATCTCGGCTGCGATTCGATTCCCGTTCCATACATGGCCCGTCTGCGTATACGAGGCTTTCCATGCGGAATCAGGTGCAGCGAAATGATTTTTGTATAGCAAATAAGTAATGCTTTCCGCATGGAAAATATTTATTGCTGTGGTGCATTTTGAAGATAAATGCATTTTGCATTTTGAGGGAAAATTCTGTTTGAGAATTCAGGAGGAAAATGCATTTTGAATTTTCAAAAAAATGCAGTTTTAAGTGATAAAAATGCAGTTTGGACCTTGAAGAAAAATGCATTTTGGATTTCCACATAAATGCAGTTTTAAGTGATAAAAATGCAGTTTGGAATTTGAAGAAAAATGCATTTTGGGTTTTAAAGAAAAATGCATTTTGCCACTTTGAGGGATATCATATTTTCAATTTTGTGGAAAGTGGAGTTGTCAATTTTAAGGAAAAACGCATTATGGATTTTAAGGAAAATCTCATTTTGAGTTTTGAGGAAGAAAAATTTACACCGAAAAGTCAGATCCAAAACGAGAATCTAGTAGCCTCGTATCACCCAACTTTAACGATTCTCATCCGCGATGTTTTACGATATTTTTCTACATTTTTCGTTGGTCTCTAAGAAAAAACGGGGGTTAAAAAATGTAGCCCTTAACACAACACTATAATGAATAAATTAAAAAATAAACATAATAAACATATCAATACAACAAATAAATATAATTAAAAAAAAACAACGAATAAATGACAAACCCAATACTGAAACAACCGCTTCAGACTTTAACCCAAAATAGACGAAAATTACTTAAAACCAAAGATCGAGCGATAAAAAAATCTAATAAAAATTGTAATAAACAATTTCTAATTTAAAAGAACTTGAAGCAGAAAAATAAAAAGAAGCCGATATTTTGATCGTGAAAAAAAAATGAAGTAAAGTATGAACGACGTTGTTTCGAAAATAGAAAAAAATAAATCATGAAATGTGACCCGGTCACCCTGTAGATAGAAATATGAAAATGTTTTATGCCAACTCAGGGTATCGCGATCGAGCTCGCGAGCGCAGTCATTACGCCAGTAGGATGCATGATATATCTATTGGAGGTGTACTCGGTGCGTTCTCGGTGTAATCGCACGTGTGCACTCGAGGGAGTCGCGTAACAGTCCCGAGTATGAGACGAGGGAATCTTAGGCGTCGCGGCCTCCCAGCTCGTGCAGTACACGACCTATTCACCAACTTCCGTAGAAAGTGTAAACTATTTGCATACCGGGAGGGTTCGTGGTCTCGGGACACTTTTCTCTGTACCCGCCGATACGCGCGTGATTCGCGTGCTAAGATATGCAGAAAAATTCAACGATGATGCAAAATATATTTCTACCCGAGCTATGAATTACCGCCACGAGTTACGTCGGGTGTAATTTAGAGTATTGATGGATCAACCATCGAGCAAAAACTCAGTCCAAAATCTGGATTCTTTTGTACATGTTTAGCCTTGCAAATAGCAAATTTAATAATAAATTAATTATATAATTAAATTATTATATAATTAATTAATATATTATTATAAAATAAATTTAATAATTAATAATTTACTTTATTATTTAATTTTATTATTTAATAATTTATTAATAATTAATAAATTTATTAATAATATAATAAATAAAATAAGTTAGTGATGTCGATTTTCCAATTTCAATAATAATCGAAGTCAATTCGACGATATTGGAACGTGCTTGATGAGGGTTTTGTTAGTGACTGTACATCCGTTCCAACTGTCCAGCTATAAAAATTCATCAATTTAAAAATTTTATTTATTGGGTCGGACCATCTTAGTATCAATAGTTAGCCAAAAACTCAATTTATATTGAGTTTTCTAATGATCGCTAATTGATTAATCGTTCAAATAAATCTTGCACTGTTTTACAAATTGACTGGAAAATGCGAGAATGCGGTGTCTATTTATTTGAAAGTTAGCCCAATTAATCGCTCGATCCTCTCTTGATGATACAATATTTTCAGAATTTCCGTCGATTCAGTTGCATTCGTTTTGCAACGATTAACTTCGGTAAAAACTGTTTTCCCATAAACGACCGTGTTCTATTCATATGTTTATAAATACGAAATTATTCAATGAAAAATTCCAAGATAATTCACGAAGCATTATTCTATCAAGAACTGTCATCCTCCAAAATTTCAAAAATTTCGGGATCTTGTCAACGTCTATCCAGGAATTATTATTATTTGTTTTAAATAATATATATTATTTGTCTAAAACCATGCACGACCCAGATTCGCATAATTTCGCGGTGTATATTTCATATTTGTAATATATTTATATTTCGAAAGAAAAGTGCAAAGTTCAACTTCGTAATCCCAATGTCATCATCGCGAAAAAAACCGTTAAAAAATCGCTTTTTTTTCTAAGCACCGATTTTCCGCGATGTCCATCTTCAGCATCATTCCTGACTGGAGAGAGCTCAAATACGAGTCCATGTCAAATACGAGTCAACGAGGAGCACTTTTTTTTATGGTTTTTATGGTTCTCCACAAACGGCGTTGCATTGAAGAAAGACCGCAATTAGGCACTCGTCGAGTTTGATGATTCATCGCTACGTCCACACGACAGACATTAATTCCGATTCTCATTCATACTATTTTCGTAAGTGATCCGAAGTATTTGGCCATTTTTTTTCCTTCCACGAGTCGTGCCACACGGATGCCATTAAATCACGGAAAATTTCCCGCTTCATATTTCGCAGTGCGCACAATCGTGTTTGCTCTGTGACACGAAGTTTTCCATTTTTTTTCCCCGATACGTTAAAGAAGCTCGTCGCCTCGTTTGTTTATCGATGACGAATGGAAAAACCACGTCTTTTTCTTAAATCCTCGGTACTTTTGGAAAACCACGTATTTTTTCGAAATTTTGAAAACTTTTGGAAAACTACGTCTTTTTTCGAAATTTTTGAAACTTTTGGAAAACCACGTATTTTTCTGAAATTATGGAGACTTTTATTCTTCCCCTGAGGGAGTTCAAGAAAAAAAAAATCTTATTTCTATCTATATTCCCGATGGCAAATTGATCCATTTTCTTTTTTCATTATAATTCGAAAAAATAAATAAAAACTTGTGAATTCTTGCTCTTATTCTATATATAATTATTAAAAATAATTAACAGAAAATGGTAATTTACAAGTAGAACATAAAGAATAATATACAAAATAAATAGTTATTTAAAACAACTAATCAAAAATATAAATAAATAACGACAAATCGTAAAAAGCTCGTAAACAATAATAAATAACGTAAACAGTTGTTAATTTGAGCGAAAAAAATGGCAAAGCAAACATATAATCATTCAAAAATTTTAACACAAAATGATAAACCGCACATAAAAAATTACAAACGAAACAAACAATTGTTAAAAATTACAAGTCGTCATCGATCGAGTCTCAAAAGTGTTTTCACGATTTTCGTACTCCCGTTCGAAAAATTGTGGCAAATTGAGAGAAATCATTCTTCCTGCAACGAAACATCGAAACTTCGTCTTGACGAAATCCGATTTCGCGTTCGGGTGTAACAAATGTATTTTCGAGTGGAAATGAAGAAGGTGGAGAACTTTTGTGTTCGATGTGACAGGCACTCTCCTCGCACTCGAGTTCGTACTTTCATGTGTCAAAAAATGTTTCGTAGCGGTGTTGGAAATTGTGCATAAACGAGGATTGCATAATCGTTGCAAATGGAGCGCTGCTATTATCCCTGTCCAGGCAAATAAACAGACACGCGCGAGCGCAAATAGCAGACTTTGGGGAAACTCGAGAAAACGAGAATAAATGCATGGGAGGTTGATAGAAACGTAGAAAAGTTCGATCTTTTTTTTTTCACCGTAGAAAGTGCGAAAGGAATGGAGATAGGAAATATCATACGGCAGGGATAGGAGTCGCGATTCCTACGATCTTTCCGACGTATGAAATATATCGAAGCCTCGATCGTCCCGGAAGTGTCGTGTCGATGCTGAACTCGTCTCGACTATGCACCGGTATGGCATTTTCAGCGTTTTCGACCTGCCTCGAGCGATCGTACGCTTTCTCTCAGATTTCATTCAGACCTTTGCGATCCCGTACAACTTTTCCGTTATTATTTGATGGATTTGAAAAATGCAAAGAAAAATAACGACGAATAAACAAAGGAATATATTTAATTAAGCTACCTATTTTGTCAAGTTTGCCAAAATTTTGTCAAGATTTTGTCAAAATGGCAATCGTGTTTGCTCTGTGACACGATGTTTTCCATTTTTTTCCCCCGATACGTTAAAGAAGCTCGTCACCTCGTTTGTTTATCGATGACGAATGGAAAAACCACGTCTTTTTTTTTAAATCATCGAAACTTTTGGAAAACCACGTATTTTTCCGAAATTATTGAGACTTTTATTCTTCCCTTGAGGGAGTTCAAGAAGAAAAAGATTCTCATTTCTATCTTTATTCCCGATGGAAAATTGATCCATTTTCTTTTTTCATTATAATTCGAAATAATAAATAAAAACTTGTGAATTTTTGCTCTTATTCTGTATATAATTATTCAAAATAATCAATAAAAAATTGTAATTTACAAATAGAACAAAAATAATATATCAAATAAATAGTTATTCAAAATAACTAATCAAAAATATGAATAACTAATAAAATATAAATAAACAAAGGAATATATTTAATTAAGCTACCTATTTTGTCAAGTTTGCTAAAATTTTGTCAAAATTTTGTCAAAATGGCAAAGCAAACTTCAATTATTATTAGACGTAGAAAAAATGAAAATTTCCAAGCCTTAATTTATTATTTCCAATTTTGAAATTTCGAAATCTCCTTTTCCTGCAAACCGAGAGAAATATTACAGCACAGATGGTTTTTTTAACTGAATCGACAATGCAATTATTTTTTTTAAATTAATTTTAAACAAACAATGGATAACATGATTTTCGATTTTAATCTTTCGGCACGACATCCACGAACAAAAACCTCATTAACGAGGATCTTTGTTTCTTCTGTTTCTCAACTTTAATTCTAGTCATTGACTGTATTACCCCCCCCCCCCTCACCCGCTCCCCTTTCGATCTTCCATTTCTAATCCTCCCATTCCCGTGGAACGTAACGTCGCGATATCTCCGTCGTGCCGTCTATTAATCCCTCGTACTTCGCAATTTCAACGTCGGAAGCGCGGAATTTGTTGGCGCAAAGGTAATGAGATATGCCGGATTCGTGTGTGCAAGCCGCGAGCAACGAGGAATATGTAATCCGACGAGAAGTGGAGGATGATGACAGCGACGAAAAATTCGTGTGTCGCGGCGTATTGACGCGATCATCACGCAGCGTTTTTTAATTTTTTTTCACCGAGGAACAAATACATCTGTCAAGCGCATATTAGTGACACTTTGCGCATGAAATTTGCAAACTTTTTTCCATTCCTGACTGCAATCTGACGTGCTAACTCGATTATTGCCTCGACATCGCGCTATTATTATTATTATTCGTATTATATTTGTTATTGTTCGCTAAAAACGTTAATGCGACAAACGACGAAGATTGTAGCGACAATAATAATTATTATAATGGCTAGAGGATGAATAATAATAATTAATTATCGTTATTTCTGTTTTTACTGTTGCATAATTATATATTTTTTATAAAATAGAACTTTATATTTTTTACACGCCTGCGCGCACTTTTGTTATCAAACCGGAAATTCATAAATATAATTTTATTTAATTATATAATTTAATTTATTCATTTAATTATATTTTTAAATATAAACTGCTGGGTCACAGTGCGATTAAATTTTCATGAGAATGAAGAAATCGTTGTTTGGTTTATTAAATTATTATTAAATTAATTAAAAATGATTAGTATTAGTATTTATAAAGTAAAATAAATTAATAAATAATACTAATAATTTGAATATCATTCAATAATAATTTTATAACCCAAACAACGATTTTATCTATGTTTTAAAAATGATTATTACCTTGTTAATTTTCGCGATTGCAATAATTATTGCATTTTTAGCGATAGCGTTATTAGTTGAAGGAAAATTATAACGATACGAAATTCCCGAAGTTTACTTCGGGCATTTCGTATCGTTATGATTGGGCAATTGCCTCTTCTTAAAAATTGCGAATGGATTAGAGCAGGGGAGAAAACAGGTTTATCCTGTTTTTTCTCGTGCGGATCTCCGGCCCATCTTTCTCCCGAAAGATAATTCCTTTTTTTTCTCGGACTCGCTTCGTTTTTGTCACTTTTAGTCAGGCGTTTCCACTCGTCGAACGCGGAATGTAAGGTCGCACGGTATGAATAACGCACGGTCAATGTTCCGTTTCTCAAATTTCTGCACTTGGGTGGGATTGAACACGTGTATGGAGCGTCCAACGAACGATGCTGATCTTTTATTTTTTACTCAGTCAAGATGCAGAGTTGTGAAATTTGTCAGGCCTTTAACTTCTTCGACAAAAACGAATGCTAACGAACGCGTGCGAAGGAAAACACAGGTACAAACAAATTTCTGAAATTCGAACGGTGAAATCTGCAGAAAGATTGAAAAGTTAGGGAATTATTTTCGTTGAATTAATTTTGTTGCTTAGAAGATTGCGAAAAACACATTTTTTGTTATGTGTTTTCTATTAAGGTTCTAAAAATATATACGCAAAATGGCTTTCCTTTCGAATGAAAAAAAAATTATTTTTTGCTTAACTAATTCTTTTATATCAATCGATATCACTTTGGTTTTCATGTGTTTATGTACACATGTTGAAAAATACAATTTTCAGAAATTGATTGGAATGGCATTTTTTTGAAATTGGTTGAAAAGGCAATTTTCAAAAATTGTGTGGAGGAGCAATACTCAAAAATGTCAAAAAATGATAATTTGTTACAATTGCAAAAAACGTCAGTTTCCAAAAATTGCTTAAAAAAATACAAAAATGTTAAAAAACCTCAATTTACAAAATTTTCAAAGATAAGCTAGTCTACTTCTCTATTAAATAGTTTCTTTCAAGTTCGTTACTAGTAATTCCTTTCTTACAAATTTATTACTATTAATTAATCTCTTTTTAGTTCTTTTCTGAAAGATCATAGAAAGTTTCCGTTTTATTTTATTACTAATTTAATTAGTTCGCGATGAGATTTTATCCGTTCGTGGATTAACGGGTTGGAAAGTACCGAATATTTTTTATTTATTTTCCCGATAGCAC
The DNA here is from genome assembly GCA_030522765.1 of Ophioninae sp. B BG-2022a. Classification (NCBI taxonomy): domain Eukaryota; kingdom Metazoa; phylum Arthropoda; class Insecta; order Hymenoptera; family Ichneumonidae; species Ophioninae sp. B BG-2022a. Next base: position 107,845 of record JAPYZJ010000057.1, read on the forward strand.
CCGAGGCTTTTACGACCCCTTTGCTTTCACTTTTCACTCCAAACTTGTCACTTCGCTAATTCCAGTGCCTCGGAGCCTCCCTGGAATATTCGTTTCTCAATACGCGACTGGTTTGGATCTGTAGGAGGGCACAGGGAAACTGCCTGAGTTTCGGGCACTGATCATCGAAAATTCCGTAAAAAAATTTGCCTTTCTGAGCAATGGGCGACCATGTTTTTTACGTGGCTAAGCGGTCACCCATCTGAGTAGTGTTCTACGTTAGACATTACGTTCTTCCTGATATTGACAAACATTTTTGTATCAGGCGAATTAGGCCTTTTCAAAATCTCACATTGGAGTGAAATTCATGAGTTTGATTTCGTCAAGCATGGTTAGAAGATCATATCGAGCGAAAATTTTACATAACGATGCACATGGAACCCGGCATGCTATTAATAACGCAAACGATCGCAAAATGTGAAAAAGCCTCGCTAAACGAGGAACACAACGGCCATTACGTAAAAATAAAAAGTAACAAGAGTAAGAGGCAAGAGATCACGTACGTGCTGGCTCGCCGTCGCTTTATCATTTAACTCTATACGGCATCCTTTTGCATTACCGAGAACGACGCTTAGCGAGAGTTTTAATAGCCTCAAACACGCACGGATTCCACATTTCGCGACGGGCCAAAAAGTCATATTTCCTCGCGTTCTTTCATAACAATTCCTCCATAAAAGTACCAAAAGGCTTTTGGTTTTTTAAAACAAAAAACATGGTACAGATCAAATGTCAAAAACAAGTCTGAAAAATTGATGTTTAAAAAATATCTTTACATGGCAATCTCGTCTCGAAAGGATAAAAAGATATTTTTAGTTTTATAAAACCGAAAATAGTTTATCAATAACTCCAGTAAAAATAACGACACGAAGAAATTCACCTTTCTTTTCAGCCCTTTCATAAAAATTCTCCATATAAGTGTCAAAAGATTTTCAAATTAAAAAAAAAAGTGCAATGGTCTAGATCCAGCGTCAATGATAAGTTGAAAGAAACCATTTTCTTTTTCGTTCTCTGTTGCAAATTTCGAATTGCAATGATGAAAAAATTTGCGATTTTTCGAAAAAATGAATAGATTGATCCAAGTTCGAGAAAAATCCAATGTCAAATGTCAAATGGCAAGGAAAAATGGGTAACGTTAGAAAAATCAAAATTTTCTTACCTGTACACGAATGGACCAACCTCCTGAAGTTTCGGCTTCTCTTGGAAGTTCAAAAAATTCTCGGTGTTGGTTACGTTGAAGATGTAAACTTTCGTCAGCCTGACGACTCCAGGCTTCTGCCAATATTGAAAAGACAACGATCCGTTCCACAGCCGCAATTGCTGATACAAAAAAAAACCAAAAAGTGTCGAATTTTTTTTCTTATTTCCTTAAGAAGAAAGTCGTGAAAAACTCGGGAAAGTTTCACCAACTTCTAAATTTATTACATCCTTTCCCACAATGTGTGGAGAATCGAAAGCAAGATCCGATATATTTCGTAATCGATCTCTCACCGAGTCAATTACTAATTTCCTGTCCTGACTCATGAGCTGATTAACACGATTCAATTTAGAAAAAAGAAAGACGCCGTCCGATTATTGAATATTATAAATTGTTTTTTCATAACTAAAAAGCTTACGAAAAAAGAAACTTAATAAAAAAAATTGATCCTACCGATTATTTAAAAAAAATTCTATGAAAGTGAAAGAAACGTGTGGAAGAAAAATTTCACAGCATGGACTTTTAATATCATAGATTATTTTTTATTATATAAATTATAAAATACTTTTAGTTTTAATCACCGAAGAGTACGAGGATAAGAGGAAACTCATGTTCGATAGAAAAGAGCGACTTGTGAACCCAAAAAATCGGCGAAATTATTAGGAACCGCGAAATTTCATTTTTTCCTTGTACTTACCCTCAAAATGACGTAATCGACCCAGGGTATGCTGCTGAGAACGATACCGATCGCGAGTGCCAGCAAACCGAAAAGTATAGCCGCGATTCTACCTGAAAAGTATTAAAAGACGAGTCGTAAACATTTTTTTTTGTTCTCATTTTTCGAAAAAGTGTTGACAACAAAATTTTCAAAAAATAACTCGTAAAATTTGTTGCAGAATTTCATGCTAGTATCGTCAATATTTATGGGGGAGAAAAATGGAAAAAGGGCAAAAAATGAGTAGAATATAAATGCAAGGAGGAGTCTTTCCGGCTTTTTTTCATCTTTATGGTTGACTGGGGTCGCGTCACGTGTTGCAATTGCAACCTCATCGAACGTACGTGCGCACGTTGATTATCCTTCTCTTTCTTTGGCGAATGGAACGCATGAAATTGATGATAGCTTTATGACGCGATAACAGTAAACCACAGGATGATTACATTCGTCGACTCCTTTGTCTTAGAATCAATTCGGCCATGACAAAGTTCATACTTCTTGTGCAGCATCGTTTAGAACCCACGTGGCTGAACCTCTTTAACTTCTCCGATTTCACTTTTATTTTGATTTTACTATGACAAGCAATTTTGTTTTTATTGTAAAATGAAAAATCAAACGAAAATCCATTTAAGAAAATAATGAAGGAATATAATGAACTTGACGAGTTTTTTGAGGGTCTGGGAATGACCATGGGGTCCGCAGAACGGGAGCTGGACAGATTGATAACAAAATTCATAAATTGACGTTTGGAAATATTCATTTTCCACTTTCAATAATAATTCAAGTGAAAGTCTACTCGTGTGAGGTTTTGTCAGTGACTGTACGTCTGTTCTTTTATTCAATTGATACGTTCGGATTATCTTATTATCAATATCAATAATTAGCTAAAAACTCAATATACGTTTTCTGGAATTTCCGGCGCTTCAGTTTTATTATCAGTATCATTTTGCAACGATTAACGCCTTCAAATCCTATTTCCCCAAAAAACGACCTTGTTAAATTCATATGTTTACCGAATTATTTAGTGAAACTTAATAATTACTCAATTATAAATAAGTAAATAAATAATGAAACAAACGAAACAATTTACTAAATTATTGGGTAAAACAAAACAATTGCTAAACAAAAAATAACACAATAATAAATAACTAACCAAAAAACTAAGTAATTTACTAAGCGATACAGCTTCTGTAAATAATTTCGTACACGGACAATAATCCAGTAACTACGAAATTATACACTGAAAAATTCTAAAACAATGAATCTAATCATTATTATATCAAGAACTCTGTCATTCCTCAAATTCTCAAGAATATTTTCAACGTTCGTTAAATTTTCAAGAGTTTTAGCGATTTGTTAACATTCATCTAGTAATACCTAAAATAATATCCGATCTTGGATGATGATCACAGATGCGAGATGAAGGAAACAACATTATTATTTCAAAATCGTGGGTTCGTGCGTATGTATTTGCAAGAGTAAATAATCCGCGAGATACGTTTCTAGCTCATTATTCCGCGGTCAGGAAGCAATTATGACAGTACGTGCGAGCTCGACAGATGCGGTAATTCTCGCTGCTTTCTCGTGAGAAATATTCATCGTTTCGGTACGCGTTGATTGTGAACGTACGAGAACTTTATTGAATTTTCGTAATTTTTTCCATTGAGACAGATCGAATGCCAATTAATTTGCACAAACAAAAAAAATTATTTTTAGACTGTCGATTTGTCCAGACCACTAGTCGGATGGGTGACCGTTCGTTGGTGCAAAAGTTCTGTATTTTTCTATAGTACCAGAATATAATTTTTATAACAATGTGGCACTCTCCATCTTCGCGTTTCATCTACTTGCCCCGTGCCCTTCTGCAAATACGATAAAATGATTTTTCGGCGCTTTTTTTTTCTTCAAAGCTCATACTTGCTTGGAATAGACCTGCGGGCATGCATAAGACTACATAATATGCAAACAACGACCTTGGGGAGATTTCCTATTCAGGAGTTCAGCCAGTTTGGTCTGCGACTTGGCTACTGGTTTTTCAAAATTATATATGTTCTCAAGGCCATCAGGTTCATTGTGGTTGGGGATGGGAGAGGGGATAAACAGAACGGGGTGACCATGAGAGATCGAAAAACATTTTAGATAAAAACCAAAACTTCGATCTTTTCTGCAGGTGTTGAAAAAAACAGGAAATACCGGTGCAAACATCCAGCTGGAGACATTCGGGATGTTATGTAATCATGCCTGGCCGAAAATCATAAAATGATAAATCTATTCGTCGCTGGGGAATCCCACGAATGACGCACGCTTTTCGGCACTTCGTAAACCGGAAATATCAGAGGACGCGACTTCGAAATGAACCAATCAAAATAAAAAGAAATAATATGAAATAGCCACGAAGATAAAGGCCTTAGATATCCTTTTTTTTTTTCATACTCGGAGGACGGGAAATTCCGAAGTGTTTGGGAGAAAGATTAATCGAAGGAAAACTTGCTCGAACGTTGAACCGAGTTCAAACTGATAGAGTCTCGAACGATTGATATTAATTATTCAAAAATAAACTATGGATAAGAGAAACATCCTAACTCAATATCCTGGAAAATCATAAATATTTAATACGTACATTACTTTTTATGAATACAGAATTTATTGAAATTTTAAAAATAGTTCATAGTACGAACATCGAATATTACGGACCATTTTTTATTAAACAAATAATAAAATAATTTCTTATGACATCTTTATGATAAAATAACAAAAAAATCACGTGAGATAAAATAAAGTTACCCAATTTAAAAATAAGTTAATTATTAATTATTATTATTATCGTTACACAAATGTAAAAAATAACGAAAACGAATGTATGAAAAATAATGAAAAATGAATGATAAAAAATAATGAAATATTTCGTTTTCTTTCAAATAATGACAAAACTGAAAAAATACCAAAAAAACACATAAAATTAAATGGAAGTATTTTTTATGATAATTCTAAAGAAAACCGTTAATTTCGTTTGATTTCTTTTCGAAAGATCGCGAGATCTTGCTCGCATACCTGCGCGTATACGTTTTTTTAAAATGGACGTTTAGTCATATAAATCTCGTATGGCAGCGTGCGAGAGAGTCAGGAAGGAAAATAGTCGGTAGGGAGTCACACAGTGGAATATCGAACGGGTTTTAACGATACGGAATCAACGACAGGCCGCTAATTCCAGGAGTGCCGGGTTGTTGCCGTTTGCTGAAAGAGATACGCGCGTAACAGAGTACCCGAGTTCTGTACCTCGATGGAAAGTAGTCTGAAAGAGCTTCTTGTGTCGAATGGAAAACGTAACTGTTACGAGAGGCTGGTCATGCCAGACGAGATACATTTCTCCGCGATGCTAACTGCCTTAAGCCGTTTAAACGATCCGATAATAATAACAGCATCGATGATCGCAGGTGTGATTTTGTCCCTTAAGAGCTTAAGCGTGACCGATAAAAAATCAGGATATTTTGGAAAAATTCGTTTTGAGGGGACAAGCAAAATTATTGTAAAATCGTTTAGACATTTATTTGTTGACGAAGCTTTGAAGACGTTCAGTCTTAATTTTCGTAAAAATATATACTTTTAATTAACACGGTTCTTCAAAATCTACAATAGAAGAGACACTAGGTAGGTCAGAAAGAAAAAAAACGATCTTTTTCTCTCGAAATTTTACGGGATGGACCGTTGGGCAAATAGTTCGTCCAAAGTAGGGGAATCGTGGAGAAATGTACGTATTTAATATTTTTGAGTGTTGATTCATAATATTAATTTTAATTTATTTTTAATGAATTATTTTTTATTAAAATTAATTAATTAAAGTACCTATACTATTTTTAATTAATTAAATTACTTATAGTATTAAAAATATAGCTAATTCAATGAATTAAGTAGGTAATAAATTAGCAAGCTTAGTATAATTGAGTCATTCAATTAGCTATATTATTAATATTATACCCAATTTAGTTACTCAATATGTAAATCATTTCACATATGGCGACATCGAGTAAAGCCTCGACACCGCCATATTAACAATAATGTTGGTTACCATCTAAATAACAGTTATCACAAGCGTAAGCGTAATTTAAAAGTTAACGAGAAGCACAGACAAGGTTATCGCATGAATAACGGAATCTAAAAAAAAATTAATTAAATAACAGTAAGTAAGCAACTTAAAAGTTACCTAAATTTTTAATGACTTCGGAGGCTAATTATTCAACGGTACTCTTTCATGTCCGTTTTGGGCTTCATGTACGATTTTTCTCTTGAATACTTTTTTATCTCCATTTTGGCCTTCAGGTACGATTTTTTTTTCAATTAAAAAAAACGCCGCCGACAAGAGATCGCTAATCTCGATAATATCTCTCATCTACGCTTCGCCTTTTTATTTAAAAGAAGAGCACTTGAAAAAAAAATTATTTTTATTCTCCTCTCGTCGTTTTTGACGCGGAGATTTTCGACTTTTTTTGGTGCTCTTGCCATTCTGATGATTAAGCGATTATCTGTTCCGCGAGAATTCAGAGCGCCGAATAAGTTCGAACGTTCACTAGCGGATCAACGGAATGGAATCGCTCGCGAAGGGGACGTTGAAGAGCCGAGGAAGCGTGGAATTATGATCCACGATGGAGCTCAAGAACTTCGCGATTTTTGCTGCACGACAACAGCCCGGTAGAAAATTAAACGCGGAGGTACAGTCATCTCGATAGCGATCGGAAATGAAAATATCTTTTCGGAAATTCCACACGGACACGGATTTTCGATCGCGGGATCGCGAAGAAAACATTGTTTAAAAACAAGACTAAATTCAAATTACGAAAACGGACAATCTTTGACAAAATTTCTCACTCGATAATTTGAAAACAAATTTTTTTGACTCAACCCAGTATTGTATATTATTGGAATTTATATTATATTATATAGTATATATCATATATTAATATTATATCAGTATTACAAAGATTACGTAAATGTTTTATATTTTTACGAAAAAATAAAATAAAATATGTGGTACCGTGACTGGTGGGTGAAAACCTGATGTAGATAGTTGATTCAAACGTCTGTCCTTCCGAGAGTCGAATGAATTACACATAAAAAAATACAAAAATTGCACACGAGAAATATATTAAAATTATAATTACGAAATATTGTTATAAAAAAAAAATGGCAGCAAGAGTGGAGGACGTTTGATGGTTTCTGTCAAGTATTTTGGACGTGAAAATCTCTGTACTCCAAAAGGGTATTTCTGTACTCCAAAAAGAAGTAGAAAAAATTCTCTGCCTTCCAAAAGAAGTTGAAAAATCGCTGTATTCCGAAATGGAATAAAAATAATTTCAATGCTCCAGAAAGGAGTCTCCGTACTCCAAATGGATTTAAAAAATCTGTACTCCAAAAAGGAGTCTTTGCACTCCAAAAGCTTCCACCTTTTGGAATACAGGAATCAAGCTTAATTATCCTGACTGTACCGCTTGGGTCCACGTAGAACCCTTCAGGGTCTCACCATAGTTCTCGAGGAAAAGTACGAAAGAACGAGCAGCGAAGAAGAGATGAATAAAATCGCAATCCGAAAACATTATTAGATTCGCATTTATATATATATATATATGCTTGTTTAGGATTGTAGGAGAATAAGCAAGAAATCATCATAACGGAACTCGCCTTTAATTCCCTCTTTCTCCTATTTTCTTTTCTGAGCAATTACGCCTGACTAAAAAGATTTCTACTATAAAGGGGGCATTCTCGAGCGTGAAATACCATCATGACCAGCGAATGCCCGTATAACTGATCATCAGAAGTCACGCTCGAGGCAATTTCCGAAAACACGAGAAAAAATGCTCCTCGGTGTTGCGTACGAGGACGAAATAAAAGAAGATTAATCGGATGAAAAAAGCAACAATCAGTGAAGCTTTAGAATGTCCAGGCAGAAGGTCTCGTCTTTGGAGACCTCTCCGGGTCATTGACTCTTTAAGGAAAAAAGATCGACGAATTCGTCATCAAAATAGGAGAACTTGAATTTTTTAAAATGGCTTATCAAGTGCCTTCGAGGTAGGAGGTACTTAGGCCGATACTGGGATGGGTGACCGGTCTACTCTGAATGTATGGGGAGTAAAGATGAGAGGATTGTCAAGTTAGATACGTGTCATTCTGAGCTTGATAGATAGTTAATGTTGTAATAAATTAACTTTTGGAAATATTTATTTTTTATTTTCAATAATAATCAAAGTCGAATTTGACCATATTTGTTGATGTAAGTAATACAACTTAAATCAGGCTTGTGAATCGACGATTCATTCATTTTGCACCAACTTTTACCTAAAGGGGATGACCAGATTTTGAAAAGTGGATATTTGCATTCCTTATCTATGAAAATTCAGTTTTCTTTCTGATCGACAACTTAACACTTTTTTTCCAATGTTTATCCAATTTTTCGTTCGTTTTTTCTATTCCAAAGTTACCATTTGCATTCAAAATTGCAGTTTTCAAAAAACATCCATTTTTTTCGACATGGAACATTTGTAATTTTCTCTTTCATTAAATCGCTATTTTTCTTTTTTATATTGCAATTGTTTCTTTATCAAATTGCAATCTTTTCATTTTCAAATAGCCATTTTTCACAATTTTTCCTTATACAGCATCTTTTTTTATATTAATTTGATGATCGACTAATTTTTTATGTTAAAGTACTTCAAAGTTAACCCACTCTCTTTATTCTTTTTTATTGCGGAAAAAATAATGGTTCACGTGTTTTAAAAAATGATGAATTTTCCAATTATTTGAAAAATGGCTAAAAAAATTCCAGGACACATTGAAGTTTCTCAATACGTGGATTATTCGGAATGAATTTCCTTTTTCACAACTGGAAGTCCATCAGTCTCGATTATTCTTCATGTCGGTCGTACTTTGATGTAATTGTGCACAAATGACTCATTTTCCTTGAAAACCCGAGCATCAAAAGCATAAGTTTCCATTATTCGCGAAGATTGACAGTCGATCGGTTGTTTCGTAATTCGGTAATACGTGAAATTATTTTGCAGCCCATTACATGCAGAGAGCGAGAAAAAAACGAGGCGGGAGAAAAGAGAGAGAGAGAGAGGAAAAGAGCGAGCCGATGCATTATATCTATATTCGTGTTATGTGAATTAGCAAAACTCGCGAATATCGCATAAGAGTGCCAATTGGAGCCGGCATTGGTCACGAAGGTCTGCCTGGATGTCGTGTCGTTTCGTCGTATTTTTACATTCGGATTACCACTTCGAACTACCTCAAGAATACTCCGTTTATCGTAAAGCCATTTTTTTGTTTTTTGTTTTTACGAAATTTCACTTTCAACAGGCAAAACTCTGCTTTCGTAATAATTTGTTTTATTCCAAATACTCGGTCTCCATTTAAAATATATCACGCACAGAGAAAAGCAAATTCGTAATAAAATGCACTTAAAAATATAAATTATGTAATGTAAAAAGATAATTTGTGAGAAATATAAACTTTTTCATATTGACTCATTGACCAATTATGGAGATGTAAAAAAAAGGAGAAACGTCGAACAGTGAAAACGTAAATGTTTTAATTAACCGAAATAAGGGTAAACGAAAATCGTTTAACCAATTTGGACAATTTTTTATTGCAGTAAACGAAAAAAATGCAAACAATAAAATATGGAATCACAAATTATTATATGTGACAATTAGAATTTTCGATTTTATTGGAAACTAGAATTACCAAGTGGTGAATGACAATTCAATTCGTACGTGCAATTAAATAAACAATATTAATTTTAATATCTAATTAGTTGAATCAAATTAATTTTCAATTAAGTTACATTAAATGAAGCAATAATTAATTTGTTACAGTTTTACATATTAATTTTTCTTTTCAGTTTACTTATTTATGCTAATTAATATTAAATCTCATTTCAATTAATCTCCAAGAAATTTCTTTTAAAAAATTCAAAAATATTTTTCGAATAGTGCAAATATAGCTGCTTAAAAAAAGGTACATATCAATGAAATTTAGTATGAACAATACGTGTTTAAATGTGAAAATAACTACGATGGTTTGGATTGGCAAAGTAACTACATTTTTATGCTGTTGAATTATTTATTTAATTATGAAAATAACTATGGAAATGTCATGGTGTTTAATTATAAAAAACTTTGAAAATGTTCATAGTGTTTAATTGTCAAAATAATTATGAACATTTTCATAGCGTTTAATTTTCGATTCTAGATCGGTTCGTTCCACATGTCGAGATTACGTTTTACTGTATACCTCGTGAAGCAAGTCTCGTAAGCGAGGAGAGAAAAAATGATCGATGCAAAAATCCATTGCCTGGAGAACCACTTGACCCGCCGAGGCTATATTTACTTCGAGTAAGATTGGGAGAAATGGCTTGGTGGGTCATAAAAGACGTGGGATTTAGCACGAGATGTATAGGGACTATGGTGTACATCCACAGGGATATTCTCAAGTAGTTCGCGTCCTCGTTTCACGACACGATCGTCTTGGCCTCTCGTTATTCGATACTTTCTTCCAGCCTGCTGAAAGGAATTCCAGCGATGACCCAATAGACCCGGAAAAGCCTTTTTTTCATTTCCGTTTTTCTCGCGATCCCAATTGCACTGATGAAGCGATTTCAGTCGTGGCCTGATATTTCTTTCATTGTAAAATTTCTGGCACTTTTGCTTTTGGCAAATACTCGGATCGGTGACCATCTACGGCTACATATGAATTTATAATCCCATAGAGGTTCGCCGGAAAATTTTTTATTAGTTTAAATTTAGATTTGAATTTTTGATAGTAAATTTTAAATAGCTATTAAAATACTCGTAGTTACACAACAGTTTACATCATTTGCAGTTCAATAAAATCGTTAGTGTTTGTTAGATGAACTAGAAGAAATTATTTTATACTTTTTCGACCGCTTTTAAAACCTGTGTGTAAAATAAAATCTTCTTCAATAATTGTATTAATAATATAATATTAAAATATTAATAAATATGAATTAATACATTTAAATTAATAATACTGAATATCAATATTAATAATCTCATATTTATCAATATTTCAATTTATGTTTATATTCATATATTAATTTATATTGCTTAATAAATTAATATAATATTAAATATAAATATTTGTTAACAATATATTTTGATGTAATAAATAAATAAAGTATTTTATCTCTTTTCCCTAGTAATCAGCTGATTAGTCGACATTCAGAAGATTTCACACGAATTAACTCAACGGATTTCATAATGAGGCTATTGGGACGCTGATTTTTGTGCACTTCTCTTCTTACGGTTTGGTCGCAATGAGCTTCGGCTCGCCGAGCGAAGATTTAGCGAAGGAAAGGGATCCGAGGCTCTGTGGAATTCTCTTCTGCAGAGTCGATGTAGCGATGGACATATAACCGGTTGCGTTACATCGAGGCTGTTAACCGAGGAGTTCGCGATGCCCATCGCCAATTGATTTGGTCTTATTTGCCGTTGGAGGCTTTTGTACGGTGAAGAGAGACGAGAGATACAAAAAAGAGAGGGAAAGAGGGAGAAAAAGAGAGTTGTAATAACGCTTTGAAAATCTCTTCTCTTCTCGTTTTACCGCAATGCTTTTAACTCGGACAATGACAATTTTCTAACGACCGCTGTGCTCGTCCCACATCGCGAGTTCGCGATCGATCCGTAATTATCTACTTCCGTTAAACGTGTTGATCTAGCGTGGAAATAAATTAAACGGTTCAACCAAATGTGAAAATCACTCATTTTTCAAATTAATAAATATGTGTATATTTAAACAATAAATAAATATCTATTCATTTTCAAAGTTAGTATACATTAATTTCAGAAATTAACGATTATTTATTTAAAAAATGAATAGTTATTAACCAATTCATTAAAAAATTATTTATTAGTTATTCTATTTTTTTACGATATATTTGATTTATGATGAGTAATTAATTAATTAAGTAATTATTATAAATATTAAAAAAATGAAAAGGGCTAGAAAGAGAGTGTCATAAAATATGTAACGGTTTATAATAACTAAAATACAAATTTATTTTTTCCTATTCTTTATTTATTATACACAGTTATATGTCAAATAAACAATAACTTGAAGAACCAATTGATAAATCATTCATTAAACGTGACGTAATAATATATTGTTAGTAACATCATGTTAAAACGATAAATAATAATTGTTATATTTTTTGGATCACACTCAGCAACAAATACTCGAAAATTGGAAAAGTATTGTAGCTTGAGGTAGCCGAAATAGTAGCTCTTCTTACGATGAAGGCCAAGTCAATGTTTTTCCGAAAAAGTTCAACTTCACAGTTGAATCGAAAAATTGAAGCGGGGGGGTAAGTTTTTTTAATTGGATTTAAAGCACTTGGTAGGCCTTTAAAAATGATAAAGCTTTTGATAAATTATAAGGCTTTATAAAAATTATAAGGCTTTTTAAAAATTATAATGCTTTTTAAAAATTATAAGGCTTTTTAAAAATTATAAGGCTTTTTAAAAATTATATGGCTTTAAAGTCTTTGATAAGGCCTTCCAGAGGCCTATTAGTTAAGGCCTTTCAAAAACCTCTCTTCGCCGGCATTTCTGAATGGAAACAAACCCAAACAAACCGAATTTCGATGGAAGTTTTAATTTCGAGACTGGGATTGCAGCATCGAAAACACATGCAGGCCCGGCCTAATAATTGCTGCATTTCGCGGTAGCTCGCAGCGAAAATCCCGCGAAAGAGAAGTAGAATCAAGGACGACGTGTTCGAGAAACTTTCTACCGAAGACCGCTTCTCCCCGACGATTTTATTATAATCGCGCAACATGCTTTGCTCAATATTACAAATATGGCCAAATCTCGAGATATTTATTTTCGTCGCTCTTTACATTTTATTGAACGTTTTTATCGTCGTTGCTGATAGTACGATCGCGAGGTACGGAGACGTTCGAGATATTACTGAACGGAGCGAGTAGTTAATTAAATAATAAATCGTCACTTAGAAATGTTCGTTTTCTATTTTACATAATAACTGAAGTGAAATTCGACGGTATTGACGTGATGTTGACTGAGCTTTTGTCAGTGACTGAACATCCGTTCCAACGGTCCAATAACAAAAATGTAGCAATTTTTAAATTTAATTGATAATTTCGGATCATCTTCTTATTATCAAAAATTCGCCAAAAACTAAAAATATATTGAGTTTTCCAATAATCGCTGATTTATTTGGCGTTGGAATAAATATTTCACTATTTCATTAATTGACTGAGAAACACGACAACGCGGTCTATTTATTTGGAAGTTGACCCTATAAATCGTTCGTTCCTAAATCTTGACGATACACTATTTTTCAAATTTCCGGCCATTTAGTTCCGTTCGATGAGCAACGATTAACGTTTGCAGAAGCTGGTTTCCAAAAAGCGATCGTGTTAAATTCATACGATTATAACTAATAAACTATTCAGTAAAAAAATTCGAAAATAATTCATATATTATTATTGCATCAAGAACTATCATTCCTCAAATTTTCAGCAATTGAATTATTGTATAGTCAATAATTCCAATATTTTAATTATCAAGAATATTTATATTTTTATTTTCATGAATTTCAGTATTTTCATTTGCAAAAATGTCAACATTTCATTATTCAACAATATCGATATATTAATTATCACATAATATTAATATATTCATTTTCAAAAAATTTCAATGTTTCAATTTTCAATTATTTTTTAATAACGATGATCGCCCTAACTTTATTTATTTTCCTGTCGCAACTTCCGCTTTTTTTCCCACCCGAATGATCACGGTTTATTAAAAAATGTTATTTTACATGCAAACAAAATATACGATTATTTCTGGATCGGTTGACTCAGTCAGTTAAGGGTGCAAAGGCTTCGAGAAAAATCGGTCGCGAACTGCCCTCTCGTGTGTCGAACGAGGCGCGTTTGAACGTCAAACGATGGCAGTAATTTCAGGCTTTGCCTGAGATACGTGGTCAGGGCCAACTTGGGGAGGAATTTTCGTCTTTGGCAACCGGCACCGTTCAATTACACACACGCAATGGCTGACTGTATGCACGAGTGCGAATACGTTGGAATGTGTTAAGTGTTACGACAGAGATCATCGATGCAGTTCTGGCATGCTCCTATCAGCGCTAACTCGGATCGAGAACCTTTGCGAGACTTATTGCCAAGTTCTACAGTCTCCAGATCACGAGTGAATGTCAATAACGACATTGCAATCGGGACAACAAATTCGTAGAAAAACGAGAAGATCTGGATTCGAACGTAAGAAATAATGTTTACGATAATTATCAATTATTCTTATTTTACGTACGCGAGGTCAATGAGGTAAAAATATAAATGTAGTATTAATAAATTCAAACAAATATATAACATCATAATAAATAGTTTATTATTTAGTTATAATAAATAAATCAGACATTTATTTATTATAATTATATTATTTACTTTTTTTGTGTTTTTTTTATCATCGTCATATAGGTTATTGTATTTTATTCATTCATTTTCTTTCCATAGTAAACTTTAATTAAAATGAATATATATATATACATATTTATATATATTTGTGGAATTTTGTGTTAAATAATCAGGGAATTGACAAATAATTTGACAAATGATAAATTAATAACAGTATAATAATAATAATCATAATATAAAATCAATAATAATAATATATTATTATGTCGTCATCAATGTATTTATTAATAATAACAAGGATCTCAAATTATCTGTTAAGAATAATTTACTAATGATAATAATAATAATATTTGAACAGTATACTCAACACCATTAAGAGGTTAGGTTACTGTAAAAATTAAAAAAAGATTAGTGCAATTATTTAATAGATTTTATATATAAATAAGATTCATTCTATGGCATGTATTTGAAACCTGTGCACCGATCCCGTACCGATTCTCCATCCCGATCGCGAAACGATAAGTCAATGCGATTGAGCAAAAAAAAATATGCAAACAGAAATTATCGAGCCAGGTGCGAGATTTCTCCGATTAATCATTAAACGCTACCTAACGTTCAAAATTAGCGATCGAGGATAAACGGAAACGTAATGCTGTGTTACGAGTGGCGAAATATCGAGGTTTTGCACGTTGAAACGACGGTGGGGTGGTCATAAAATAAATGATCCTAAAGAGAAAGAGAGAGGGAGAGAGAGAGGGAGAGATAATGATGATTGTTGATTTTATTATGCCCTAGTAAAAAAAATTTCCGGCAATTCAAGATAAAACAAATTGTAACAAAATAAAGATATAAAGCGTGACAAAATTAATAACTACATAATAATGTAACAAAAAAATAACGAAAAAACGCCTTTTTAACCAAAAACAACAAAAACACGCATATATAACCTAACGTAACCAAAAAACCGTTCCAATTAATATTCGGTATTAGTACAAAAATTGACTGAAAGTGAACTTAACGCGTGACTTAAAATAAATTAAAAAATAACTTCAAAATAACTTAAAAGTGCTGATGTAAGTTAAGGAATAACGAAAAACTGAGAACAGAGTCTTCGAACAAATCAAAAATAGGGAGAGGGAGAGAGAAAGAGCGACCGAGAGCGAGGGGGAAAGGGACAAGCACGATCGCATTGTAACAGTGGAAAATAATGAGGGGATTTAGTATTCACACGGTAGCTCGAGCGAAATAATTTATCGTTGAATTATCCCATATGTGTACTCGCGAATACACGAGTACTCGTGTGCAATCAGTATATTTATATATTTGTGGAATATGATTACAAAAGTAGACATATCCAATAATTGCATTGCTGGCGCAACGAGGCAATGATTTACACAAGTGCTCACGGATTTTTCCAACTACATAGTCGTGGAGTTCATCATGTGTACAAAAGTAAAATCTATCGTCGAGTCTCCACGGAATCCTCGGGTGCACTGTGGATTGTGACGTGTGATGACTTTCCTCAAGTACCCCGAGAAGAAAAAGACTATCATTCAACGCTCGTAAAAAACGCGAATGGGAGGAAACTCCAGCACGAATAATCGTGAAACGAATTATTGAATCGTAATGTTGCGTTAGTTGATGATTACACGATAATTGATTGGAGGTTCGAAATAGAAGGGGTACTTTAATATCGATATAGCTAGAGTATTGATAGATGGGTATTAAAAATTCGTCAAAAATATTAAAAATTTGAGGTATTGTAGTTCTTGATAGAATAATAATGCACGAATTATTTCGGAATTTTACAATCAATTATGAAGTAGTTATGGATATGGGAATTTAATACGGTCGCTTATGGGAAAACAGCTTCTGCAGTCTTCCAACATTCGTTGCAAAACGAATGGAACTGAATCACCGAAAATTCGGAAAATATTGTATCATCGAGATTTAGGATTGAGTGATTGATTGGGCTAACTTTCGAATAAATAGACCGCTTTGTCACGTTTCCCAGTCAATTAATGAAATAGTGAAAGATTTTTTCGAACGCTGAATCAATCAGCAATAATTGGAAAACTCAATATATTTTTACTTTTTGGCTAATTAATTGATAATAATAAGATAAACGAACGTATTAATTAAATTAAAAAATTCATACGTTTTTGTTGTTGGATAGTTGAAACGGATGTACAGTCACTGATAAAAGTCATGCCAATATCGTCGAATTTGACGTTCGATTATTTTTGAGAGTGGAAAATTAACATTTCTAAGTGTTAATTTATTATTAATCAGCTGTTTGTAAACCTAAACATGTACGGCATGATCTATACTTGCAAATTCATGATTTTCCCATTTTTAACTAATTTTTCGGCCGATCGACCATCAATGGCTTCGATTTCGAATCGAATTTTCCTATGGTGAATGTGGCATGACCGTTTCGTTATTGAAGGGCGAACTCGAGTACCAGATCTGGCGTCAGAATGATGAAAGTGAAAGTGGTCCGAAAAATTTGTCCACGGGTACGTGAGGAGGAATTTTAACGAATGTAGGCGGGATGGAGAAAGAGAGAGAGAGAGAAAGAGAGATAGGAATGATCCAGGGCAATGGCATGATCGGGAGTGCAGATGTAGCCCGAGGTGGACGCGTTTCTCGTCAATTAAAATGTCATCTGTATGGCCATTGGCCTTCGAGGAAACAACGAATTATGATATTTTTACCTATTTGTTTTTTTTCACCATGAAAACATAATCAACGTTAACGTTTCCGAAGATCTGTAATTTCATTTGGCAAATTCTTGACTTTCATTTTTGCGAATTATACTCTCTCTCGCTCTCTTTCCATCTCTTTATTACCTTATTTTCTATTTTATTTTTTATTTTGAACAATTTTTCATTATTTAAGTTAATTACTTTTACTTTTATTTTTGTTTGCGTCTCTCCGTTAGGCGATGCTTCTCTGTGTACTCAGTTTTATGATTTTTTTGTTCATTTACAGAATTGTTTATAACTTTAGTTCAATCACTTTTGTATGTTCGTTTCCTTATGGTTTATTTTATATTTTTTCTTTGCATTATTCCCATTATAGTTATCGTGTTATTCTTATATTTTTTATTTCTATTTTTTTTAATAAATTATCAATATGTTATTATTATAATGTTGCCCGATACCATTACTAGGGCATAATAAACGTTATCATCATAATCATTATCTCTCTCTCTCTCTCTCTCTCTCTCTCTCTCTGCTTCGTAATATCATTCATCTATTTTTATTTTAAACGCATCTAGTCGATCGACATAACCTCAAAAATATTCGAATTCAGTTTTCTCATAAAATGTAAAAATTTTTAAGGAATACCGAGTATCAGACTCTGTCTAATTAATACACGAAGAGGTTGATGGTTTTATCAAACGTTAAAAATATATCATCTTCGAGAAAAGACGTTTTAAAAGTTTCAATTTTTTCAATTTTTCAAAAGATTCAATTCTGGTACATGTACGGAAGTTTTATGAAAAAAACAATGGTGAATCCTATCGTCTCAAAATGGATAAATGGTCATCGATGAATAATGGTGTACTGGAAATACCCGAGTAATTAAAATAGTTGAAAAATAGCTTTGTCATTCGGAGTTTATTGTTCAATAAAGCCTTGAAGGTCTATCGATATAGATGTTCGCAGCGGTTCCGCGATTTGTGTATCATAGTCAAGCTACTTGGGACTCGATGCTGCCTGAACTCCGACCTTTTTCTGTCAAGCCGATGAGCGATGAAACATGGAGCCTCCAAGAAGTCTTTAGCTTTGCATTTTTTGCCAGTTTTTGTATACCTGTACGTCGTGGCTGTGATGCTCGATCAAAGGTCCGTTTGGAACATGACAATCACGCGTTCGCAACGGGGGGATATGCGGAAATACCGGAAATTAATTTTCCATCTGTACGACATGAATAGTGACGGGGAATAAAATAAATGGTTCCATCCAATGGTGCAGAAGTTGATGCTTCAATTTTACGGCAAAAATGTTTTATGAATGAAAAAATGGCGGTTCAAATTCGACTATTTCTCTCTCTCTCTCTCTTTGCCTGGTTTGCTCTGGTCTTTTTGTCTAGTTTGGTTTCATGCGCTTAATCCCTGTTTCTCAAAATTAGCATGTAAGCATGTTTTTGCGATTTGTTGAGCTGTAAGATATCACTAACTATCATCGTTATTATTATTATATTATTACCATTCGATATTATTTTATCTTTTATGTATTGATCCTACGTTTACGAGTATTTCACTCATTCTTGATATCTCTGTGAATTATTTCTTTTGGAATTATTTTTTAGTAATTACATTTATATTTTGTACTATCTCATTTTCATCATTTATTCATCAGTTATTTTTTATTTGTACTGAATTTGCTCTAATTTTGGTAGTTTTAAGTTTTCTCATTGTTATTTTTTTATTGTTTGAAAGTTTTACTGGGACATAATAAATTATATCATTATCATCATCATCATCATCATCATCATCATCATCATCATCATCATCTCGCTCTCTCTCTCTCTCTCTCTCTCTCTCTCTCATACCTTTATTTCATCTTATATTTTTGATTCATATAGTGTGATTATCGTATTATATTTTTACTTGTAGTTTGAAATCGTATGTTCGCTAATAGCGTAAGTAATAATATGCCTTAATTTTGTATTTGTATTACTTATTTTTAGTTAATTATTATTTTTAGTACACTTACTTTTAATGTTTAGTTCTTAGTTTTCTTATTAAGTCTACATTTATATTATCATTTCTATTATTTCTGCTGTTATTCTTTGTTACAATATTTCTACGTATTTTTCCCTATATTGGCCGAAAGTACCTACTAGGGCATATTAAAATCTATCATCATCATCATTTCTCTCTCTCGTACGTTTTTAATAAACGTATGCATATTTGTATTCGTGTCTGAATAACGTTAACATTCTTTCATGGTGTGTTGCACAGGACCAGACGTTGGCTGACAACTACGTGCGTGTGGAAACTCGAGCATGCGTGTTGTTAGCAACATTGTAAGCTCGAAGATCAGAAAAAATGTGCATAGCAATAAAAGTTTGCGTCATGGTTCGGATGAAGCAAATTACGGTTTGGATAGTAGGAGCCTGTATAATCGAGGTTCTACTGTAGTTATAAAAATGTGGAAAAACAGCTTCCGCAAATAGTTAGTTCGAAAGCTTATATATATGTTTGATTATATTTGTTTAATATATACGTTTGATCAGCCTAAAATATTCGTTTAGCAAAAATAGATAAAAGTAGCTTTCGTTAGCGAATACAGATACTTAACAATTGATCACTTCTCAAAAATATTCACTTGTCAAGGATTTTACATTCAATTAATTTCCATTAATTTCATTGAATTAATTAGAAATTCAATCTATTAATTCTATAATCTTCTATTAATTTAGCAAAAACGTCCAATTTATTTTTTTTCATATTTTTAGTTATAATTAGAAAACAATGATAGTGAAAACAATAAAATTACCTTTTCAAAAATCTACATTCAGCAAATACAGTTACTTCTTGAAAATATTTACTTAGCAAAAACTTTTAATTAAGTTTTTTCTAATTAAAGTTATATTTTTTAAAAATGTTAGCGAAAACAAAATAATTTGAAAGTTTCTCAAAAATATACGTTTAGCAAAAACAGTTGAAATTGTCTTGAGTTAAGAGAAATAATTATTTAACTTCCCAAATATATTAATTTAGGAACATGAGTTAAAATTAGTTTTCGTCAGGTAAAATCGTCAATAAAAACAATTATCTTTTAAAACAGTTATTTTGATCGATATAAAAGAAAATTGAGAAGAAAAATACAAATAAATGTAGACGCTTGTATTCGAGACAAATTCGAGTCTGTGTTTCGTCGCTGGATTACGAAACAACCGGATCAATGGGGGAATCGTGTGAGAGAGGTATACCATTAATGCTCGTCGTAAGATGCAACCGGAATTCCCATAACCCAAGGCGGATCGTAGCGGATCGTATGTTGACATTCGAGTCGCTATTTTTATCGCTGTCCGATCGAGCGGGTCCATGGATGATCTTCCGATGCCGTTGCGGCTTTAGAGATTGGGTCAAGGATGGGACTGGCTCTCATTCTCGAAAGAGAAGCAAAACCCAATTAAGGGGTTACATCTGTCTAAATTCCCAAAATAAAAAAGGCTGAACCTCAAATTTTTTTTCTCGGAAACTGTGGTTGAAACAGGAACGCATTTTTTTCGACACAAAGGTAAATATATCGGGATGCTATGAAAAAAAAATTATGAAGGAATACAAAAAAACATGGCCGCTGAAAAAAAAAGAATTTTTTCTCGACAAGAATAAAGTTTGATCGGTAAACATCGCAGCGTTTTAAAAATTAATTTTTATATGTACCTCAATATTGCAATTTTTATTTAACTCCATTGGAAGCGAAAGTGAAAAATGAAATATCGCGCAATCTTCTTTCCTATAAGCGTATTTTTGAATTTATTATTTTCGCGGAACAAAATCGCCGAGATGTCTCGCCAGACGATTTTTTTTTCAACCATCGCTGACTGGGAGTAAAAAAAAAACGTTCGCGGAATAAAGATAATTCGTATTAACGATAAAAATAATCCTTCGCGAAATCGAGGATAAATTAGTCTTCTTTTTGTGCCGAGGAAAAAATTAATGATGTGCAAGACGTTGTCGTTGAGAGGAAGTGACTGATACAAATCCAGTTATTTACGATATCCGCGTATTCGTGGACGTTAGAATAAAAAAGACGGTGTCAGGTAATGAGAGATGTAAGAATGAAGGAGGTGGAGGGGCAGAGAGCGAAAAAAGTGATAAAGAGAGAGGAGGGAAAAATCCGAAGTCTATAGAAGCAATTAATCACGGTACTATGCATTTTTAGTAAACTAGAATATGCATTTTTCTAACTACGTAAAAATTGCATTTCTAAAATTTCCTAAACTTCTCAGTAGGAAATAATAACAAAAAAAACGATAACAATAAAGAAAAATAATAATTTTAAAAATCACTAATATAATAAAATGATAAAAATGAAAAAAGGATTATTGTTACATAATAAACCTTTTATTTTTATATTTCTTTTATCAGTTCATAAAAATATTTTTTATTACTTTTTTTATGACGTGATTATCATAATAATATATTTTTATTATGTTACTGTTTCAGATAATAATAATTGCATTATTCAACAATAATAAAACCTTTTATTATTGTATAATAAATACATAATAACAATATTAATTGTTTTTATATCGTTATCATTGGTAGTTTCATATCTTGATGATGATAATAACAATTAATATTGTTATTATAAAGAAATGATAATAACAATAAACATTAATATCGTTGTTATACAGAAGTGAGAAAGAAAATAAAAATAAAAATAGAAAAATGTTTGTCATTTACTCACTGTGCCGCAGCTTTCCTCTTTTTGAGATGAGCATTTTCAAGGGTTTCGGCACTTTTTCCGTGCAAATTTCGCCATCGCCATCTTTTGGCTTGATACCAAAAAGGGCGTTGCGTCCAACTTTCAGGTACTGCCTGCCCATTTTTTTGGGCGATCCCACGCCGAACAATGAGGTGATGAACTTCATCTTGACGGTTTCTCTTTTTTTACGACTTATTATTTATTTAATGCCAAAGTTTTATGGTGAACATAAAATTATTTATGGTTTATCGATCGCGGCGGTAGATTACGATCGAACGATTTTTTCGGTAAAAAAATAAATTTTAATATCAACGATTTAACTCCGGTCTGATGATACCGCACTTTTTTATTTTGATTGACGTTTTTGAAAATTGACTGATTCTGAAAATTGATTTGCTCACTTTTCCGATCTACTCGAAATTCGGGCAATTTACGAACCGTCACGTGATTATCGTATTACGAATCGAAACGATATAACGAGTGGTCGTCATCACGTCACTTCTCCCAACATTGTTTTCGTTATTTGTTTTATTCGCTCACTCACGACTGTGAATTTTGTTTCCGATACTTCTCCGATTTTTCGAAAATTATTTTACACTTTAATTAATTTTTTCGTCGCACGTTTCCGTTGCTTGGAATGTTTCTTATGGCCCTCGCGCGTTTTTACGCTTCACCGGCGGAATCTGCAACAAAAAAATGACGACGAATGAGCAAAGGAATAAATTTAATTAGATAATTGAATCAAGGCATATATTTGAATTATTTCCATCAATAATTCAAATATATGCCTAAATGCCTATGCCTAAATAAAAAGATGGCCCAAATCCTCGAAAATTTAAGGGGTGATAGTTTTTGATAGAATAAAGCTACTTGAATTAATTTAGAAATTTGCATTAAATAATTTCGCAGTTATAAACAAATGAATTTAACACGGTTGCTTCTGGGAAAATAGCTTCTAGACGCGTTAATCGATGCAAAACTAATGGAACTGAATCGCCGGAAATTTTAAAAATATTGTATCATCAAGATTAAGGATCGAGCAATTGTTCGGGTTAACTTTTAAATAAATAGATCGTGTTCTCGCGTTTCCCAGTCAATTAAGAAAACAGTGAAAAATCTATTCGAGCGATTATTCAACCAGCGATCATTGGAAAACTCAATATATATATATATATATATATATTGAGATATTGGCTAATTATTGTTAATAATAAGATAATCCGAACGTATCAATTAAATTTGAAAGTTGATAAATGTTTATTGTTGGTCAGTTTGAACGGATGTCCAGTCACTGATAAAAGCTCATTTAACCACATGCCAATATTGTCGAATTTGACGTTCAATTATTATTCAAAGTGGAAAATTTGCATTTCCAAGTGTTAATTTATTATTAATTAATTGTTTGTAAAGCTAAACACGTTCGGTATGATATAAACTTGGGAGTTTACGGTTTTCTTATTTCGGACTAAGTTTTTGCCCCACGGTCCATCCAGTAACACTTTAATGAATATGTATATATTTTTCTTCAATCGTTCAACGTTTTTTCATAATAATTTCTCGTATAAATTACAATGCAAGAGGGTCACATACGAAGAGCTTTTCATTGCGAAACTAATGAGGTTGATCGTGTCAAATGATTGAGAAATAAATCGGGGTTTCGGGGTTTCCGGACCACATCTCCCTTAAATGTGTTATTACTTTAGCGAGAGTTGGACTCGATTTAAACACCCAGCAAGATCATCGCCCGATCCGTTTTCACATGTACATCTTTCAAGTGCATATGTCTACGTGTATTAAATTAGGGTGCAACGAACTTTATGCGGATCACTGTTGACGTACAAGTGTGACGGTCACGGAGACGTTCGATCTCTTTTTATATCTTTCCTTCCTTCCTTCACTCATTCATGGCCTATATTTTTTTTAATCCAATGGATAATTAATCTCGCACGAAAAAATTCGAAGAAATTCTCGTGGCTCAATTTTAAGGACGATATTCTATAGACTTTTTTAGGAATTTTCGAGAAATTTTTCAGGAAAATTTTCAATGGGAATTTTCCACGAAAAATTTCAATAGGAATTTTCCAGGAAAATTTCAATAGGAATTTTCTAGGAAAATTTTCAATAGGAATTTTCCAGGACACTTTTCAATAGGAATTTTCCAGGAAAATTTTCGATGGGAATTTTCTAGAGAAATTTTGTATGAAAATTAATTTGTAGAATTCTTAATGAAAATTTTCGAGGGAAATTTCAATGGGAATGTTCGAGTCAATCTTTTTATGCAAATTTTCAAGAGTGTTTCAAGAGAAATTTTTAATGCCAATTTTCTAGACAATATCGGGGCACTTTTTTTATGGAAGTTCAATGGATAATTACGAATCGAAACAATCGATAGATCATTTGTTGACGAGTTCAAATATGACGGATTTTTTGGCGAAATCTTAAAATTAACTGGATTCAAACATAAAAAACGTATTGACAAACACCAATAACTATTTTTATTATAAATCAACAAAGAATTTTTATAAACCATCAAGATTAATCATCAATTTATTGGAGTTCTTGCTATTCCTATAACGAATCCAAATTTTCACAATAAATGTAAACTTCGATTAATTATCACCTCCAATCTTAATTAATAAATTAATCATTCAGCCGACAAAAAAATAATATAAACTTTTATAAATGCCAACAATGGAACGACACCTTCGTTTCGGAAAACAGCTGACGATAATCAACGACGATGAATTCAATATCATTCAAAAACACCAAAAACAATTTTTTTTCTAATTTTCTTCAGCAAACACCTGTCATCAAAGATCCCCAACACGTTTTTCAACAGATGCGAAAAACAGTATCCATTATTAAAACAAAAAGGACGAAAAATCGGTGGAAATAAAGACTTTCGTCATCAACGTGACTTAATTGATTGCACCGAAGAAACAGTGTACCGTGACGTAACGAAATGAAAAAAAACTTATTGTTCGTAGAAATGTTTATCAACTTGGCGTTTGCCGGCGCTTTGGAAAAATAGCCGGGTTTTTGCGGATGAACGTATGCGATTTGACGTACTAGGTGATTTGTATTGATTACCACGTAATAATGGATTCCGTAACCCTTACAAGAGACACTATTTGTCTTGACGGGATAAAAGAGAAGAGGATATCTGAGATGAGATGAGAAAAATTGTTTTTCTGATCGAGATTGGAAAATTCTAACGAATCGATGCCTCGGACGCGATCGATAATAAATTAACGCGTCTCCACACGTGATAAAAGAAGCAGAATGGGATCAAGAGCTAATTACGATTGTTGAGATAATGGAAATATTTTCCTGGATAATCGACGAATTCATGAGATCTCAAAGGGCACGGGTCAATCTTTATTTGTTTTTTAACGCTCGTTCGATCCACGATAAATAATTGCGAGAACATTTTGTTGGGAAGCTTCTAAGAACATTATTAAAGATTTTGCATTACTCGATCATCTAATCATTTTTCGTAATTGGATTTCTCAATGTAAACTATTTCGTATTTCAATTTTTCACTTGTTTGTTTAAAGTATTACTAACTGGATTATTGGGCAAATAGATAATCCAGATTATATCGTTTTTGTCTAGCTTTTAAAACTGATAATCATTTACAAAAATAGCATTTTTCGAATTCGTCATATTCGATAATATTTGCATACAAAATATGCAATATTTTTACATTTTTTAATCAATTAGGGTAATTTAATTTTAATATTATATTTTGATTGAATTAATTTATGCTATGCTATAATATTATAAATTATATTAACCTATTAATTTGTTAATTTAATTAGTCCGTTTATAGAATCTTATTATTATGAATAATTACCCAAAAAGGTTACTTATATTGAGTTTTTTAATGATTGCTGATCATGTTATACATTTTTACCTTTAACGTTCAATTCATTAATAAAATAACATTTTTAGAATTTGTTACATTTTTCAAGCTTTTTTTCTCACCTCATTGATTCTCAATTTAAAAAAAACTGACAGCGAGCTAAAACTTCAATTGCATTAAAATTCGTAGCTCCCCATCCTACGAGAACTGAACACGCAATACCAACAATTCAGCACGTGGCACAACTTTTGCGCGGTATGAATGGAACGACAAAAAACTCGTTCGAATAAAAGAAAGCAAAAAAAAAAATCTTCGAAACGAGAACCGCCTACGAAGATGCTGACGCGAGGTTACAATTACGCCTACGAAGAAATACGTGCGAACAATCACGGCGTTTTGCGTCTTTTCGAAATTCGACTATTCAAACGAGCGAAAAACGGCAGAATGGAGAGAATGTAGAGAAATGGCAATTCCTGAGACGGCTAGTGAATTTACATTAAAATTAGAAAATTGAGACTAAATAAAAAATTAATGAAAAATAAGAAATTAAGACTAAATTAAGAAATAAAAAAGATTACGAAATTAAGATTGTATACAAAATTAACAAAGCCCGTGAAAATAAAATTGAATAAAGAATTCAAGAAGATTAAAAGATTAAGATTAAATTAAAAAAATTACAAAGATCATGAAATTAAGATAGTACAAAAAAAAAAAATAAAAATTACGAAACACAGATTTAAAACAAAAAACGAAAGAAAAATAGAGATTATGAATTTTCTTAAGCACAACCGAACATGAAGAAAGCCTTAAAGAAAAAAAAATCATTCTCGTTGAGAAAATAAAAGTTTTGAAAAATTGACAATAATTTTGCGGCCGTGATATATGCATGAGGTCAGGGCAGTATGGAGGAAGAGAACGAGGAGTCGCAAATTCACTTTCATCGAGAGCTCTCAGTTGAACGGAGCGAGTCTGCTATGAGAGAGGAAGGGTGAGAGAGAGAGAGAGGGGCATTTTGCGCAGATGTAACGTTTGCTCCATGTGGTGTAGACCGATACTCGATCTTTTTGTGGAAAGCAAAAACGTTTCGTAACTTTTCTGCGAGAGCAAGGGATAGAGGGGAAGAGCCTGGAGGGACGGAGGGGAGGGGGAAGACGTTAAACAAGTTTATGCCAAAGAGAGGTCGTTTCGCGGAACTTTTCTCGCGTGCAAGGACTCCGTAATACAAGTCGAGAATGAGAGTGACAATTTGGAGCTTGGAGTAAAGTACCGAAAAAAAACTTGTTTCGCATCCTGATAGCGAACGTTTTGTCGATTCGAAGAAAAGAAAAAAAAACGTATTAACGTAGGTAAGAGAAGAAATGAGGAGCAGCAACGTGACGATCGTAACGAAGGTATTCTATTGAAAGACTGATTGATCAATCAATTAAACGGAAATACGATTGTACACTTTATGACACGTGGAATGAGGACTTTGACTGTTTTCACTCAACCCGAGAGCTTAACCCGTGAACTTGGGTCATTTTTGCCTGCTTGGAAATTTTATTCCGAGATTTTTTGACCGTATAATTATTTAATAATAATAATTTATTAATAAATTTATCATTGATTTTATTTTAGAATTATTTCCTCCATGAATATAATTTTTTTTTTCTGTGAAGAACAAGTATTTTCGTTTAAAAGACTGCTATTGAAAAAAATTTTCCCATGATTTTTATCTACGCTATATTTTTTTGAAAAAAAAAAAAGAAACAAAACATTTTTGTTCGCGAGTTACTCAATATTTGATAAAAGATGAATATAAAAAATAATAAAATTCGAAATAACTATTTTTGTTTAAAAAGTATATTGTAAAGACAAATCGTGAATTTTTATCAACAAAATGCCCTCGTGTTTTTTGAAAATCAAGCTACAAGCTAATCTCTAGATTTGATTAGAGTCAACTGCTAATATAGGAAGAAAGAGTTTTGAAAAACGTAAAAACGAGCAAGATTGATACATTTTTTGACACTTTTGGTGAACGAAAAATTGGTGCACGAAAAATTTGAGGCTTCCCCGGATTTTAATTCTTTCGCCGCGCGAGGTTATTCGTACTATGGGCTGACGCATTATAATTGATAGGTGCACGAAGTATATCCTGCAATACAGGAGGTGAATTGATGCCTCGATGCAAGTCCATCCTTTCATGGTGGATGGCTTCTATCACCGTTATTGTTTACCGGTTCTCAGTTCCTCGCTCTTTTAAATCGTGTACATATGTATTCCGCTCTCGAAACACGGTAGGATGGTTCAGCAATTTTCCCGAATGAGCTCGATAAATGCTATTAACCAGCATTGAAGTCTCCAACCTTGCGATATATATATATATAAGGACCCGCACGTTCGATGCTCGTACTTCTCTACGTACATCGTCGACCAAAAAATAATCAATTTTATCAATTTCCCAATTCTGTAGAGTTGATAGCCCTTCAAATAATTTTTTAAGGTTACGTTTCGTAACTTGAATGAATTTGCATCAAAGAGGACTTTCAATTGTTCATCAGAATTGTTTGTTCTTAAAAAAAATCGTATTTACATTTACAGTTCTTTTTATGTTTTATGTCAATCATTAAACATTATAATTGACATTAAAAATTAAAAAAAACTTTTTAATTAAGAATTACAAAAATTTTTTCACTAAATAAAATTAATAAAATACTTGAACTATTTTTTTTTGTTAAAATATTTTGTCACGAAATTATTCGAAAAATCTACGATTTTGAGATTTAAGATTATATGCCCACGTGTATAATAAAAAAAAATGATCAAAAAGCTTTTTTTCGGATTGGAAAAATGTTTTAGAAAAATGTTTCAGAAAAATGTCAAAAATTGGTCCCATCCCGAGAGTGAACAAAAATATCGTCGAATACTTCGCGAAGTATTAAAATATAATAACAAAATCTCTCGTAATAAAACAAAAATCGTTATGATTCGTATGTTCGATGCGAAAAATCGTGACTCGCGTGTCTTCGAAGCTTTTCATATTTGCGAGGCATTGCTTATTTTTTCGCTGATCAAGAGGCAAGGGGAGGATTCGAGATCTTCGATCTATGCAGCGGGACTTTCAGTCGTTCCGCAGCCTCGGCAGGGACGCGATCTCCGATACGAATCGATGCAACGATCGCAAAAGTTTGTCAAAAGCGAGATCACCGATTTATCATAATTTCGATTTTGTTTATAATTTTTTCGTTTATTTCATTTTTTTTCTAATATCATCCTTACGATTATGCGTGCCGGAAGTCTCAAGCCACGCGACGTTTCCTTCCTTTTTCTTGAAAAAACCGCTGCCTCATTGACCGATCGAATTTCACGATGTGCCAGGATCCTCCGAAGTGTTCACGAATCTCCATTATTCCTCGCGTAATCACGTCCGATTGCCATCATTTTTCTTTCACAAATTGAACGAATTTTCCAAATCGCGAAATAAAAAAAAATATTTAAAAAACGTCGACGATCGGTCACTTTTGTGAAACACTTTTTCAATACCAAAATGCTTTCAAAATTGTAAAGAATTTTCCATACATATATATATATTTTTTTTTATTATTACGGATTTATAATAAAATTATTATTATTATTATTATTGAATTATTACGAATTATTTTGGCACTGGCACTCGTCGTTTCGCGACTAGAACTACGAAACTGCAGGACGTTGTTGCTTTTCCCGAAATTTCAACGAGGAAATCGTGCACCAAAAAAAAAAAAACAATTCACATAAACGACTTTTCTTTAGGTTTTTTTGGCTTCTAAATTTTTTGGTTTCACATTTTCCAGGTGCTCCGAACACTCGAATATTTTCATTCAAAGTGGAATATATATGTATATATTGATGTTTATATGTATATATACATATGTTTTTTTTTTCTTTTTTACTACGAGAAGTGACTGGAGACACACTGCACCTGATAAACGATGATAGGAGGAAAATAAAGAGGAAGGAAAGACAGAGAGAGATATGACAGATATGACAGAAATGAGGAGACACTCGGGGAGCTTGTCCTGTCTGCCTCGACGGTGGACGAGATGGAGTGCGGATTGCTAGTCAAGTGGACCGCGGTATCTCTTTTCTCTCTCTCTCTCTCTCCTTCTTTCACTCTGTGTGGTGGTGGCCACACAGCACCGGACCAAGCAATCACTAACAAGTGTGCGCCAGGAGCAAGGTACTTCACCTGTTCGAATGTCTGCACTGGTAGGGACTTTTTCCACTCGCAGGGAAGACTTGCGGAGAGAGAGGAAAAGAGAGAGAAAGAGAGAGAGGGTGAGAGGAAGGGAGGGAGAAGACAAGACCAAGGGAAAGAAATGTATAAATAATTCAGGTCTTATTATTCTACCCCTTTTTTGCAAAATAAAGAGAAAATAAAAACACACGGTAATGGTACAAGCAAGCATAGGGCAGACATCTCGGAACCATGAAACTGATAAGAAAATCATACTTCTTTCTTAGGATATTTTGTTTCTTAATTTGAAATATATTTGCAAATATTCTCAATTTCTTTTTGGAAAGATTCGGAAGAAATTTAAACTTATGAGATTAAGAATAAATTATAAGCATAAGTGGATGCATTCGAAATGAAGAAACTAATGTTATTAAGTTAAGAAATTTTCTTTTTTTCTGGTAATTTCTCGTTTTAGGATTTGAAAAATGTTAAGAATATTGAATAATCTTTTCCGTTCCATCGTAGAGGGGCTAGTTTCGTGAAATGTAATTTTTTAATTCAACATCGAAGAAAGAAACTAATAACTCATCGTTGCAGTTTTCCAAGATTGTTCACCTTCAATAAAAATGAAACATTTGAAACGAAGAAAATACAAAAGAAAGTTGAAATCTGTCAACAGAAAAAAATCGTCGGCAGAAAAGTCGTCTCCAATCATCTGGAGAAGGGACGATGTTTCAAAGAAGTTTTCTGAAAGATTCTTCAGAAAAAATTTTTGAAATACGAAATTTTCAGAAAGAAATTCTTTGATGGAAATATCCAGAAAGAAATTCTCTGACAGAAATATCCAGAAACGAATTCTTTGAAGGAAATATTCTAAATGATTTTTTGAAAGAAACTTTCCAAAAGATATTTCCTTTAGAAAATGCGATTTTGAATTCTTTCGGAATCCATCGAAAGCCGGAGTCTCGTGCTGGAAAATGTTTTTTCCATCGCGAGCGAGTAACTCGATCAAAGGAGGTCGACTGCTCCGCGGACGGAAAAAAAGCGACTAAAACGCACGTTTTTTTCATTATTATTTACCAGAGGTTGGATAAAGTCTATGCAGAACGAGCGGACGATTAGGCGAATGCCAGTATTTTACGTTCGTGCATTGGCGAGCATATTGTGCAATGTTATTGCGAGCGAAATATGTGTCCGACGCAGCTTTACCAACGTGGTGCCGATTGCATCGCCTAAACGACAATTGAAAAATAAAAAAAAACGTTAAATTGTTACGAAAGGTAAGCGATTAGAGTGTCCGAGATAAAAGAAAAAATACCTACGCGATATTTCTACTATTTTGGGTGCTGAAGGTGGGGGGGGGGGGGGGGGGATAATGTTGACCATGTTTACTGCAACTTAGGTGTGCCAATCAGAATATCCGGTAAAACCCATTCGTAAGACTTCAGGAATCCACGAATTGATTTCCCTAATTCATTTCTATTCAAGGTTGGATGGACCAAATTGGAATTTCGACGAAAGAAAACAGTTTGGTGTGTGGTAAAGCGATGGGAAACAGCGGGAGGGGAAGCAGACTAGGATAATATATGTTTGTTGATATTTTTTAATAAAAATATCAACAAACATTTTTATACTTTAAATAATATAAAATTAAAAAATAATTAAAAATTTTTATAATAAATAATAAAATGTTTGGATAGATGTTTATTAATTGAGAAAAAAGTGTTTTTTTTATTAAAAAATATCAACAAAATTATATATATATATATATATATATTTGTTGATATTTTTCTACGTTTATATATATATATATATATATTAAAAAAAACATTTCGCCATTAATAAATATCTTTTTAACCATATATACATACATATATATTTATATATGTAGATAAATATCAAAACGGAACAAACCCTGTTTTTAATAATAACTTTTAATAAATATTTCGAATGGGGTTGTGCAAAATGTTTTTTGGTTCGCAACGACTCCTCGTGTTTAAATAATATTTTTTCTCGTGTAGTTCGTCTATGTTCGTGCGGCAATAATTCAATGAGATTAATCGTTAATCGGCAATAAATCGATGAATATTGACCGAAAATAGTGATAGTGAAACTTGAATATTCAATTTAAGCAAAATTTAGCTAGAACATTTGATTTTTTTCGAAATACCATTCGAAAATGTCGATGCGCACAATTTTTTTACCGATTGTGTGTACATATATAATTTATAATTTTATGTTTATATTGTTCATATCAAATTTTTGTTTACAACTTATTATTATTATTATATTATATATAAACTTATAATATATAATATAAAATAATTTATTTATATTTGAAATAATATACTTATAACCCAAACAAAACTATCAAGACTTATAATATAACTATTATATTATTATTATATTATATATAACAACTTATTATGTGTATATCTATACTTACGAAAGTCTTGCGAGTGGCCAATAAAAATATC
Source organism: Ophioninae sp. B BG-2022a (assembly GCA_030522765.1). Lineage (NCBI taxonomy): Eukaryota > Metazoa > Arthropoda > Insecta > Hymenoptera > Ichneumonidae > Ophioninae sp. B BG-2022a. Next base: position 140,245 of record JAPYZJ010000057.1, read on the forward strand.
CTAGTCCTGGAAATGTCTCGTGCATCCGGTTGCGCCACAAAGTCGCAACGCAGTAATGTCCGCGCGGCCACGAAGCGTACTCACATGAGCACGCGCTTATTATTGCATACAGTAAAACACTTTCACGATCGTAAGTCTGAACAATTTTGCCCGGTCGGACAGTTGAAAAAGACGAGGGAGAAAAAAAAAAGAAAAGCGAGATAGAGAAAGAGAGATCGGATAAAAGATCGAGAAATATGAAATACTCCACGTGTCACCGAGTTCACTTTGCCAAAGTTCACTTTCTTTTTTGAGGGCCACAGGAGAAACGTTGCACTTTAAGGAGAAATGGACCCGATCGAATTACTTATAACCCTGATTGACACTAAAATTCACCTCCTCCCTTGTTTTATTTTCGATTTATTTTTTCTCCACCCGATCATCGCACGATATCATTGTCATGATGTTTTGTCGCGACACCTGTGTTTTCGTTTCTCTCATAAAAAATTATCGGAATCCATCACAGGCCCACGTGGCAGTTGGATGAAAAGTCAAAATTTCGGCCCGATCGAAAATCGCGATTTTCAAAATTCACGTTTGGTTAACAAAATTCACGTTTGTTTATAAAAATTGTAATTTGTGTATCAAAATTTTAGTTTGGTTGTCAAAATTTTTGTTTGTTTATCAAAATTTGGGTTCGATTAGCAAATTTCATGTTTACTTGTTAATTTTGTTTCTTAGTTTTTTCGATGAATTTTCTGAATTTTGGTTTATTAAATTTGTTTAAATTTGTATATTTCAAAATTTCAAATATTTGATCAATCAAGTTTGTTTACCAAATTTTTAAATGTTAATCTATCAATATATTTATTTATGAATATTCACGGTCATTTACCAAATTACAATTTTTTTAATTCGCGTTTATTTATTACCATTCACGTTTATTTAAAAAAATGCACATTTAGTTATCAAAATTCAGCAAATTTTGGGAACTACTCGATAAATGTATCAAATGCTCGTATTAACTCGTACCGTTGTTCGGGCTAGTAATTACACGCTACTTGAGGAATTGTCCGCTCTACGGAACGACAATTGCGACGTTGTTGTCATAAATTTCGACTCGTGAGCTCCTTCGATCCAGATACACGAAAATACGTTTTTGTTTCTTCTCGCGATAACTAATGAGAGAACAAAATTAATGAAACGTCGTCGGGAATGATCCGAACGTTGTACGTTGTTGAGGGATGCGTGCAAATGAAGCGACGCGTGGTCCGAACCTCGGATTATAAACACTCGGGGCTCCGTTGCTCTTCTACGTCATGCCTCCAGGTTCTTCGTCATTATATATATATACACATATATATACATGAGTTTACTCAATTCTTCATCTTTCGAACGACGCATGTCCATATCTGCAATTTATATTTAATTCTATAATTATTCATAAACAATTTGTTTAGTATATTGATAATTTAAAAAATGTATGAAAAAATCAATCATTTTACTAATATTTGTATATATATATATATATATTGGCTTAATGTTTAATTTGGTTTAAGTCAGCAATTCGACTAATTATTTAGATATTAAAAAATTAATTTAACTAACTAAATTTAATTTGCAGATTACAATAATAATTCAAGTGATTATTAACATTTTTCAAGAACTTATTTGTACATACTTAGAAAGATATTTAAGTGAATTTAACTAGTTACAAATTAAAATAATAATATCAGTATTTATTAATATTTTTCAAGAATTTATTCGTAAATACTTAGGAAGATATTAATTCTCATGAATAAAAATCAATGAATAAACACAATTATTAAAACCTTAATTTTGATACATTAGTAGCATTTTTATCAATATTACATTTATTTATTATATATTACATTTTGTTTATCAAGATTTATAATGTACTCAACGATAAAGTGTAAATCTAGATACATCGATTTAAACGTTAACCTAAAACTGAGAATTGTAGTTTATTTATTAAAAGAAGGGAATATTAAAATGATTTACAATTATTTGTAAATAATACGAATTAAGTATATTTGAAATTTTTCGTAAATAGTAATTTATTTGTTTATTTATTGATCAATTGGATATCGAATTAGCAATGTTTTGAATGATTTGTAAGTAGGATTTTTGGTTTTCTTACATTTGGAAGGGAGCAGAATGTCTATATGATAAAATGAATTTCACTGTCGAGCGAGTGCAGAGTATATAAAGTGAGATTAAGTGTATCCCGAACACGCCTTTCTATGAAGCATTCAACTCTCCAGCAGCTATCGTATCTTGTGCAGCCCAGCCGTAGATAAAGTTTCCCAAATCAGCTTAACATCGCGATACGTGAGAAATTGGAGGAGGGTCTAAATAAAACGATAAATCCTGCTGTTGGATCCTTCAGGTCGAATCGTGTCCTGCTTTCGAAAATGCAGAACACTATTCCAAACTATTCCATCGATTTCGAGGAATTGAATAGGAAATCCAAACTTCGATTAACGAGAAGGCTCAAAATTTCGAATTTTAATATTACGAAACTACAAATTTCGTAAAGCTCATGCCAGCAAAGGGTTTGCAAAATTTGCTTGGGTTTGTTTGGGTTCGTTAGTTTGATTTTAAATCCTTGATTGTAAACAAACCCAAAAATTTACGAAATTTGTAGTTTCGAAATATTCAAATTTGGAATTATGAGCCTTCTGGTCATTCGCAGTTTGGGTTTCGATGAAAAATTCACCAAGAGTTTCACAAGGAGGGTTTTGCAAAGAAAAAAAAATCAAAAACAAAAAATTCCAAAATTCATAAATTCCAACATTCTAAAATACGAAAAATTCAAAAATTCCATGAAAAAAAAATCAAAGAAACCGATTATTTTCGACCTTGTAAATGATCTTCCCTCCTTAAGCGGACGGGGGTTTGTTTTCGTCGACGAAGGTTCGTTGTCCCAGAGATTGGTCCAAATTGGACCGATATTTCGAGTCCGTTTTTTTTTTAAGTCGTTTATAGCGCCAACGTTAATAGCCTCGCATCGTCCAAATTTAGAAATAACATTGAAAACAGATGGACCCGTTTAAGAAAACAGGAACGTCGAAAAAAGAACTCGTTTCTCGAGGATTACCAATTGAATTGGAATCGAACGTTTTTGCATTTCTCTTTCGTCCCCTCCGTCGTAGCCACTTTTCGTTCGCGTGACTTTCCGATAATTGATTTTGACAATCGCTTCGTACGCTTTCGCTGGATTTGGCGAACCGACTGTATTTCAGTGTCACCAAGAAACGACACGTTTCGCTGGTTCGCTACCCGGTTTTTCGCTTAAACTTAGTCTTTGCGATGTTGTTTGGAGGAACCCCCATAATTTATGGGAAGTGGCTCGATACGCGGGTATTTTAGATACTCCGGTGATCTCACGAAACTTCCTTTATCGGCTGATCGTTTCTTCCTTCCCAAAACAATCGAGTTCTGCATCAAAACAACTTTCAATCGTGCAGGTATTAAAAAATTAAAAAGTCGATAGGATAGGTATTGAAAAATCGCAAAAATTCTTGAAAATTCGTAAAACGATAATTGTTGACGAAACAATAATCCATGAATTATTATAGATTTTTTCACTGCATAATTTACTCGTTATAAACCATTAACAACTTTATATTTATATATAAATAAATACATTAATTTGCATTATGACTGAAATAAATATTGCATTTTATTTATGAAGGTTTATAAATTAATCCATAATAATGTGTAAATCTGGTTATATTTATTTATACGTTAACGAAAAACTGGGAATAGTGTTTTATTTATTTAAAAAATGGGAAATCAACTAGTCTTGCAAATTCACGATTCTCCCATTTCGAACCAATTTTTTGACCAAAGATCCTGATCATTGTTTCATTTCCAAAAACAACAGGCTCCAGCATCAAGACGATCGTCAATCATTAACATTTCATAATTTTTTCCCAACATTCGTTTATTTTTCTCAGCCGTGACAAATGACGCAATCAAAGGTCGAAAATAATTCCGCACGATACTACGATCGTCATCGGGATGATCTTTCCATTCGTTTTTGATGACCTGGAAACAATGGAGGAGCGTTTGTCAAAAAATTGGAATGGAACGATGATTTTTTTTCTCAGCCTGTCAGCTCGATATCAATCGTCGACGTTTCTCTAATTCGCGTTCATCACGAGTCATCCTGATAGCAGGGATTTTTATAGGGAGTAAAGAAATCGAAAAAATTCTCGCACGATTTTTGACATCCTCGTGGCAGATGTGGAAATCTTCCGTCAAGGCTAATTGAGAATCTTCGAGGTAACGCGAAGGTGGAACCTTCGAGACATGCAGCGAGAATTCTTTCAGTGTCACGTGTCAAAAAAATAAAATAAAATATTGAAGTTGCAAAGCGTTGAATTTCAATTAAGGATTCATAGCCATTGATTGTAAAATGTGTAAATATGCCTGGAACGTTATTGAAAAATCGCCAAAATTGTTGAAAATATGGGAAAAAAAATCATTTTTCTCCAATGAGAAAAGTTTAAAGTTTTTTTATTTGCAAACAAACAAGCATCGCCGTTCGTATGTGACGATATTTAAAATGCATTCTCGAGACAAATCGCTATCTCCGAAGCACCCCTTGAACGATCGTGGGAGGAAATGGAAAACAAACACGAGAGATGACTTTTCTCGAAATCCATTAACGACGAGATGATGTGCAAACGGCAATTCAAAGATTCGCCAGGTTCTCTTGCTAAAGAAAATGCCGAAGAAATGACTCGGCTGATGTTTGATCGGTGATAAGATTTTGGACCCTCGTGTTTGAAAATTGTTGATCTCTCCATGAACGATGCAAGAGTAGACGCTCAAATTTTCGTTTGTGTAGAGAAATAGGCCAGAACGATTTTTTTTTCGTAAAAATCGGGTGCAAATTGTTTCGAAAATCGGCGGAAAAATCGGTTGAAAATCGGTTCAAAATTGGCTCGAGAATCGGCGGAAAAATCGTTTGAAAATCAGCGGAATAGTCTATTGAAAATCGACCCGAAAATCGGCGGAAAAATCGGTTGACAATTGACTCGAAATCGGCCGATTTTTTAGGCTGTTTCATCAAGAATGGATGTCTGGATGTCACAAGATTGTCAGCGTAATCGGTGAAAGTTTCTTGCGTACTTTTGACGATTTGATCGTTTCTTTGGTCCATGAATCATCGACCTTTCGATGCTTATCAAGGACATCCAGGAACGAGACGTTGGTCACGTCGCGTACCATTCTCACGGTGACAAGTCGATCTTCATGTACAATCCGTTAATGATCTTTTTAATATTTACAGGATCGGAAAGCTTTGTTCCCATTGAAGGATATTACTGGATGGATCATCGTGCAAAAAGTTGGTTCTCTAACGTATCTCATTTTTCCAGGATTATCCAGATGCTCAGATATATCCAGAATTCTTAAAATTCACCAATTTTTCAAAATAATCGAGAATTTCGGTGATTTTTCAATATCCAGCGATTATTCCAAAACTCTCGAAATTCAGCCGATTTTTCCAGAATTCTCGAAATTTAACCGATTTTTCCAGAATGTTCTAAGTTTAACCGATTTTTCCGGAATTCCCTAAATTTAACCGATTTTTCCAGAATTCTCTACATTCAACCGATTTTTCCAGAATTCTTTAAATTTAACCGATTTTTCCAGAATCATCTACATTTCACCGATTTTTCCAGAATTCTCTACATTCAACCGATTTTTCCAGAATTCTCTAAATTTAACCGATTTTTCCAGAATTCTCTACATTGAACCGATTTTTCCAGAATTTCGTCAATTTCACAAATTCAGCGATTTCTTGAAATATTTGCAAATTTTTTAAGGAAAAATCTTTCGAAAAAGAAATTACTTCGACATTCTAAAACGAACGGTTGAACGATCCCAAATCTTTGACTGCAAGCCCAATCCGGTTTATTCGTTATGGAAGTTCGGCTGAAGAGTTTCGACCTCTGTTGTCCTTCATTATTCGAGACGTTATTTCTACCAGCAATCCCTGGATTTTCAGGGTGCTCTTGACCCTGAAAATGACCTCAGCCATGAGGCCAATGATACGAAATCGATTGATTGATGAAAAAAGTATTCTCTTTGTGGGACGACGAAAACCAGGAGGCCACTGGAGAAACCCGTCGCGCATACACGATCGAAGCAACTCGAAGGATCTTAAAAAGAGTCGGAAGATAAAAAGGGCATTCCAAATCGCTTCGATCGGCAGCAAGATATCCCGAATTGGAAAGTATAATATCCGCTCGTAAAAAGTGACGGAAAGTATTTCCAACGTAACCTATCGACCCTGAAAAGTAGCCGAGTGCTCGGTCTACTTTGAAACGGTTCTCCTACTTTCCGTTCTTTTCGTTCCGCGCGTTTGCCTCCGCGCGTCTTTTTTTTTTTCTTCTTCATCGTGATCGCGCTCAACAATCCTGGCGAGTGCGTGACGCGATCGAAATTTCAACGAACTTCCGGAGGAAAAAAAGCACGCCTCGCTCAGTTTGACAAACCTCCTTTTTACGTCTGATCATACAACGGAGTTTCCACTCGCGAAAATGATAATTTCTCGAAGGCAAACACGAAGATCGATGGGCTTGGAATGCTCGTGAAAAAAATTATGCGGAATTCAATGTATGTTGGGGGGGGGAGGTTGAATGTTGAATCGGTGAAAAAGGGAAGGAAAAAAGAAAAAAAAAGAAAATTTTAATTGGCGAGAAATTAACTTCGAACTGAACTTACAAGAATTATTGCCCTTGATCCTTCACTTCCGGTTCAGTTTAAATGGTATATCAATGTTAATTGGTGATCGATGCAAAATACTTCTCGAATTTAGTGTACTGGTCTAACACTATTTATTTTGTTTGGGTTTGGATTTGGGTTTGTTAAGGTTGTAGAGATTCAGCAGACTCTGAAAACTTTCGAGGACCATCCCCAAAAATTCTCAACGTATTATTGAAATTAGCGTAATTGAAAAAAGGATTCAACGTTATCAATATCCGAATATCGGAGATAAGTTGCCTCAAACAAAGAATATGTAAATTTTCACTATTCCCAAGTTTCCCAAAATGATTCAATTCATTTGAATGATTCAAATTTACGAATGAATTAAATTACTAATTGATAAAAATATGAATGAATAAAATTCACGAAACATATGAAAATAAATGACAAAATAAATTTTAAAAATAGATCTTGTTTATTATAATGAAATAAAAAATCAAAGTAAAATGGAATTCTTTCGTTTTTTGAAATAAGAGTCATTAAAATTGCTACTCAGTTTATTGGTTATAAATTAAAAATGATATATTTCAACGTTTAGAAAAAATCATCCCTCGCAAGGTTGGAAAGTATTTCCAAAAAAATGTCTCGATAAAATAAGTCTTGGGTGAAAGCTGGTTACCGATGTAAGTATGAATCTACATGATCATCCACGCAGACGAATTGAAGATCTTTGCACCAGGTAGCGCTATCCGCCAGGTAAAAAATCCCGTCGATCATCGATAACGTAGGATTTGTCTGAGTCGATACAAATTTATCACAAGTCACAAAAACTCGATAAGCTTCATTTAAAAAACAACAACATTTTAATACAAGAAAACTGATATACAAAAAATCATCGAAAAAACGTAACAAAAATAAAAAATATTACACTGGATTGTAAAGATAGAAAAAATTAGGTTTACAATTAAATCAGTCCTGTGTACTTTTGCTTCTTTCTTCGAACGAGCAAAATACATAAAAGAATACGTAATATCCGTTGAATATTCCACGATTATAGAAATATTCGATAATCATCGAAACGTTTTTTAAACATTCCAAAATTGAGTTCAGTTCCAATCGAAGACGACGTGAGCGACGATCAGATAAATCGTGGCGACGGTAGTGCTCGTGAGCATCATAGGAAAGCCAACTCTGTCACCAAGAAAAAAAAATGCAGATTCGTGATATAAGGCTTAGTAAAAATAAATCCATTATTTTCTAGAATGAACCAATCGTAAACTGAGACAACCAATGACAAAACTGTCGGAAAAGTTTGTTTAGTACGAAATCTCAAATTTTTAACGCCATCTAGTGTAAACCGTTTGGACATATACAACGCGAGATACAGATAACGAAAGCCATCTATTGAAAAAAACCATGGATTTATTAATACTACACCTAATAAAATAAAATGAGGTTGAAGTTCGCATTATTTCTTAATTTCCTCATTTCTTTGTCAATGTAATCGTAATTAAAATACGTCAATAATTCTACAAATCTTTTTTGTGATAACATAGAATTCAAATATGAAAAAAAATATATCGTCAAATAATAGATTTAAGGAAATAAAAAAATGAGAAAATAAATTTCGTTGCGTCGCGAACGAACGATGCGAACTTTAAGTCCATATAATAAAGTGACTCACTTAAAGAACTGGACGAAGGAAAATCGGTAACCGTGTTGTTCAGCGACACCGGCGCAAACGACATTGGCCGTGGCTCCAATGAGAGTAGCGTTTCCTGGTTAAAGATAAATATCTGTATTCTCGAAAAAGAGCTAATGGACATTGGCTGATCGATCTTTAAATGTTTTTATCTCATTACCTCCCAGACAAGCGCCGAAAGCTAAAGCCCATACCAATGGTTGCAACGGCAAATGTAAATCTTTGTTCTCCGAGAGACTCGTTGAAATTCTGATCATCATAGTCGTGAGAGGCACATTGTCGACGAAAGCGCTCGCGAACGCGGAAACCCAAAGTATCAATAGAATAGCAACAGCCAAACGCGATTCTTCGTTTATCGAGAGAATTATGTTTTCCGTTTGTTTGCCAATCCAAGCGATAAGACTCAGTCTCGAGAGTGCCTTGATAACGTGGAGAAAGATCGATCGGTTGATGATCGAAATTATTCAACAGTTTTCTACAAACTCACCTCCATGAGGATAAAGAGGGCTGCGAAGAAGAGAAGGGTGCTCCATTCGACCCTGGCCAGCACGCCATCTATATCTTGCGAATCGGCAAGAATGAGCAACAGAAGAACTCCCAACAACGCGGTCCAGCCAAGCGAGAGATGTAAATGGGGTAAATTGTGGAGAAAGAAGAGAGTGATTACGAATACCAGAGCTAAACTCGATTTTATCAGGAGCCATTTGTCCCTGATCGGATACTGAAAAACAAATGTAACGAATGGAGAATATTGATGGAACTTCCGGTTTTTAAGAGCGTGACGAACATCGACGTAACCTCACAAATTTTCGAATTCCGTTTTCTCAGTGTCAATTAAGTTTACAACGAAACATTGAACATCAGTCTTTGTAGAATTCATAGAGATAGTCCTTGAGAAATTGCGATTTGAAAATGTCGATTATTTCTCTCGTACTCGTGTGTCACGTGGTACGTCTTCGACATGTCCTTAAGTTCCGGGATAAGGATCCTACCTTTTCCTGCAACTCTTCCAAGGTCGTCTTGTACGTTTCAAGGGCAACACTGCCAGTCATCAGTTTCTTCTTCAACAGAGATAGCAATCTTTGGATTTTTTTGACCAGGGTCAATCGCACGAGATTCTCCTCTTTGCTGTAACTCGATAAGCTACAAGCGGCCCTCTGCCAAACTGCGATCTCGTGGCGCAGTTCTTTCACGTCCTGAGGTTCGTCGAAATGGAGGACCGATACGTCTCGGAATATGAATCGCAATTGGGCGTAAACTACAACCAGGATTATCAAGACACCCGTACCCATGTGCACCACAAAAGTACCGAAGCTGATGCCCTTCAAGGAGAACGACGAGTTAATTCGCGGTTTTAACCAAAGCACGCGGAAAGTGCAGCTCTTTAGCTATTTGGGTGCTTCCACAAACCACATAATGAATCAAAGTTCAATCATTGTCGAATTACTAGCAAAATGGATCGCCAATCAACGGCGGTTTTGACGTCAATCACAAATCGTAGAAATAATGATGCGAGGGCACATTTTGAGGATCTCTGCAGCTATTTGGGTGCTTCCACAAACCCCATAAAGAATCAAAGTTCAATAACTGTCGAATTACTATCAAAATGGATCGCCAATCAACGGCGGTTTTGACGCCAATCACAAATCGTAGAAATAATGATACGTGGGCACATTTTGAGGATCCCAATAGCTACGGAAATTTGGAAACATTCGGAAAACTATTAAATGGCGAGGTTACTTACTGCTTTCACAACTGCCGGATTGGACGCTAGAATGACATTGGGTGGATCACCAACTGGTGTTATAGCACCACCGATGTTCGAAAAAATGACCATCGCTGTGAGAACCGGCACTGGATTGAGTTGCTTTACTTCGCACAGTCTTATGGTAATCGGCGTCATCAGGAGGACTGTCGTAACGTTGTCTAGGAACGATGATACGATCGCGGTGAAGAAGCACAGAGTGTTTATCAGGGGCCACAGTTTTCCACCTGTTATCTGCGGTAACGTAACTCATCAAGAACAATTGACAAATCCTCATGGATTTTAATCATTTGGGGTAACCTTGAAGATTGTTCAATTGGTTCGAATACCTTGAAAGCGTAAACAGCCATGTAGTCGAAAAGTCCAGTTTCAGTGAATATAGCAACGATGATCATCATGGAAAATAGTAGGAGAAGAGTATCTACGTCGATCCAAGAAACCAACTCGGTCATCGTTGGTCGCTGGGATGAGAGAATTTGTCACGTGACCCAACAGGAATCATCATTGAAATAATTCGATAAATCGATTATCAACCAAGGACTGTTTTTAAGGCTTGGCTGATTGTTCAGAAACGTACCTCGTTGAAGGCCGTCAGAATTGCGATGGACATCGTGGATGCCAACATGGCAGCCAATGCTTTGTTGACAATCTTTTCGAAAAATCGTTAGATCATTATTCTTCTTTCTTTTCAAATGTTATGAAGACAGGAAGACCATTTACAAGCTCGAAAGTGACGGGTTTCTTATGATTCGTTTTTTTAGGGAAAAAAACACATAGAAATTTGGATCTTTAAATATGTTTTCTTTAATATTTTAATTGTTTGGAAAAAAAATAGATACACTTTTTTCATGCATTTCCCATGCAAATTGCAATTGCATTTTATGGGCATGAAAATTCATGAAAATTGCCCATCGTCTACATTAATGCTTAGAAGAAGATTTCGAAAAATTGTGGCACTGCTGGAGTCCTCCCTTTCGCTGTAATTATTGGAAAAATAAAATAAAAATGATTCGTAAAGGCAATACCCATATGCTGTTGATGGACTCGGATTTTTGAAATATGTGCAAAATTCAGCAGTGACAGCTTAACAAAGTCAATTTTGTGATTTGTCATGAAATTTTTGCTATATCCGCAAGAAAAAGTAGGTTTTATTTTTGGACTTTAAAATAATATTGAGATTCACTAATAAACTGCTGATGTAACGAAGATATGGGACAAATTTCATGAAAATTAGTGGAATAGTTTCGGCGTAATTACTCCAGCAGTTGGAGGACATAGTTTTGAGAAAAACGCGCTCAAAGTTGCAAAAATGCAACGACGTATTGCTGTGTTTATTCGACACGAACGCTCTCGGCGTCTTTTTGTAATAACTCCAACAATTCTTTCAATTTCACTGTAAAAATTGGACACAATATTCTTAAAAAATTGAACTATAAATTGATGGAAAATAGAAACGATTTTTTCAAATTTGTAAATGGCTCTCCTGCTTTAAACATTACTTCGAATTACCTCAAAAACTATGAGAACGTAAAGACCAAGAAGAACAATAGCAGCGTAAACAATACCGTCCTCAACTTCGACCGGAAAGAAATCATAATAAATCGAAATCGGTAGAGTTTCCGAAAGATCGGTCATCATGTTGACGACGATAGCTTGATCATCGCTACAATTGTTCGTGAAATTCGTCAATTTGAAGATTTTACTTTGGCTGCTGGCTGGCAATAAGTTCATTGCGTTTATCGGCAATACCGGTATGATCCATGGCTCCGTCAGATTCTACGAGAACACAGAATTCTTCAATGTCCCATTGTGCACTTTTATTTATAAAAATATTTCTAAAATTATTATCTCGAATATTTATTATTCCGAAAATGATTATCCCGAAAAATGATTATCCCGAATTTCTTATAAAATTATTCGGGATTGCCAAAGCTGAAAAATAAAGTTCACCGTTGAACATTGAACGTTCCATTTGCCATTGGTTGACGAATTATCGTTTTTTGCATGAACGCTCGTCGATCCGAGCCAGACGAACAAACGAGGCATCGCAGTGCTCGTGTTTGTTCCATCTTCGCGAAACGGCACCAGGGGACCCTCGACTCTGATGCTTACGCGGATGCTACCTGAATGATCGTCGAGCAGTGCGTAACCTTCATTTTTTTAAGGAAGACACTACTCTTCTGCTTCCTGGGTAAGGAAGACTATTCTTTTGCCTCCAACCCAAGAAAAACACTATTTTTCTGCGTTTTGTCAAAGGACTATTTTTCTACGTCCTGTCAAAGGACTATTTTTCTACGTCCTGTCCAAGGACTATGAATCAACGTCTTGTCAAAGGACTATTTTTTTGCGTCCTGTCAAAGGACTATTTTTCTGTTTCCTGTGAAAGGACTATTTTTCTGCATCCTGTCAAAGGACTATTTTTCTGTGTCCTGTCAAAGGAATATTTTTTTGCGTTCTGTCAAAGGACTATTTTTCTGTGTTCGTGAAAGGATTATTTTTTTTTGTGTCAAAGGACTATTTTTCGAAGTTCTGTCCAAGGACTATTTTTCGAAGTCCTGTCCAAGGACTATTTTTTGCGTCCTATCAAGGACTATTTTTCTGTGTACTGTCAAAGGACTATTTTTCTGTGTCCTGTCAAAGGACTATTTTTCGAAGTCCTGTCAAAGGACTATTTTTCGACCCGCCAAATTAAAACCCCAATTCCCGTGCTCCAAAAACTTTTCAGACATTACCAAAAATACCTCTTTCAAAAGTTACCTCAGTTTGTGTCTTTTCTAATAACCAACAAGATCAAACGTTTTAGTATATATACTGGATACTGTTATGTAAAAAGGATACTTTTGGTTTCATTCTCCGAGACAAAAATGTCGTGCTTGGCCAATATCTTTTTGTTTTTCGTCATCAAAATCATCTGAAACGGAAAGTGTAACGGAATTAATGAACAATCATTGGAATTCAATATTTCCTGCTGGACAGTTGAAATATGATTGATAGTAAAAAGTGACAAATAATTCTTTTAAAATTGTTTTTTTTTGATAATTCCGATTTTTGTGTTGTCAAATTAGCCCACTCTTTTAATTGACGAATTAAGTCTGGATAATGGGAAAATAAATGAAGGGAAATCAACTTGCGGTAAATATGATCCAGCAGCAGACGAGGAGTACTAATTTGGTGTATCGATAAATGGGCTTTCGCTTGTTACACGGTCTGCCGTGAACCTGTTCATCGATCTCCTCAAGTATGGGTTGTGCACTTTTCTGCCTGGAATCATTTCTTGTTCATATTATATGAACATTCATCTCTATCTATATTTAAATTAACCAATAATTATTTATATTTATATTTATTTATAAAAACTAAATTTAATACTTTAAATATTTATTTTTACTTAATCTTTTATTTTTTTAAATACTTCAAATATTAATAACTAATATTTGAATAGTGTTTAAATAAATAAATACGAATAATTATTTATTTGTTTGTCGATAAAAGTTTATACTCGTGCAAATTGAGTTAAATAAATATATATATTTATGTAAATATGCGTATATCCATGCGTGTGTATTTGTAGGAAGTTCTCACTTAGACGACGTGGATGGTTGAGCCGCAATTGACATATTGAGGATGACCGTCTCTTCCACCACGACGTTGCCCCATGCACGTCTATCGAAACAATATAAACTCCTGTATTTCTTCAGCGAAATAAATTCTTTTCCTTCCACATAAATTTCGTGTCAAAATAAAATATTAGTAATAGAAAGAAATTGAAAATAAAAAATAATGGAGTCGGTTAAAAAGAAATAAAAATAATATATAAGTAATTAAAATAAAAGAAAAAATAAACAGTTAATGTTAAAAATCAATTAGCGAGAGAACGAAATATAAATTATAACATGAAAATAAAAGCATGAAAATAAAATGCGAATGTTAAAAATAAACTCATAATGCAAATAAATAAAAATCAATGCAAAATAAAATGCACGTTTGGGCGATCGTACGAATTTTCTTCATTCACGTTGATCTTGTCATATTCTTGCTGAATCGCTCCCAAACTTGGATCAAGCCGTATACGTTCCGGAAGTTGGCTCCATATGCGAAGTACTTCTTCCGAAATGGGGCCGAGTACGACAGCACCTAGGGTCGGAGATGTACTACCTGTTGAACGGTGGTTGCATCTTTTTTTTTATTTCATATGTACACAAGGCACAACCATCACAGGATCAGGAAAAAATATCGACGTTTTTAGGTGATTTTTCAGGATGTTACAACTCGGCAAAGAATGGTATTAAAACAATAAAAAAAGAAGAAAATTGAAGCTCCAAGTCTCTAGTTTCGAGATCTGTAGGTTAAGTATTTTTATCGATGAAAGTTTCTGAGTAAAATCAGCAAAAAAAAAAATTCCACATTTTTCCGACTTTTGGGAAGGTGTCCTTTAAGAAGATTTATCCTTTTAGGGCTAATTGCTAATTGCCAAAAGTCTACCTTTTTAGAGCTCGTATTAAAATATGAAAAGCAAGGTTTGTTTAAAGTTTCATCTTGAACGGAGAACGAAGGTTTTATTTTGTAAAAATTTTATTTAAAATCTTGAAAAATAAACATCTTGAAAAAATACGACGCTTTGGCTTAAATCCCTTTAGGGTATATTTTATAATATTAAATGAACGGTGTATTTCGAAGGTCGAAATTCGATTTCCATTAATCGAAAAAACAGCTTTTTTTGGGTATTTATTAATTTAATTTTTATTCACTAGTTGACCTAAGTACGTGAAAGGTCATTCGTGGAATATTAACTCGGCGAGACTGTGGCAGGGCATGTCATACCCACCATGTTCTCGTTGAATGTAGTTGAAAATCTATTGTTATAAAGAAATAAAAATCTAAATAAATATAAATAAATAAAAAAATTAATAAAATTTCCACAAATATAAAAAATAAAAAATAATAAAAATAATGCTTTTTCTTAAAAATCTATTTTTGCAGCCAATTTGGTAAAAGGGTATGTCAAACCCTGCCAAATACTCCTTGTTAAATTTTTTCATCACACTCTCGCTAGGTTAAGCCGTAAAATGACGCTAAGTTGATACGGCAGTTGACGGACGACACATCGCACGTGTACCTGGTGTCGAGCTTAGAACGCTCAGACGCGAGCTTCTTCGCGCGAATCTTGGTGTCTGAAGTTCATTTTCCTCCTCGCTTAATTCGGATAAAGACATCGTCGCACGGGGCCTCGTGCCCGGAGCCAATAAAATAGACGTTATCGTTGTTCAGTCGACAAGAAATGAGGGCGATCAGGGGAGACGAAAATAATATCTTGTCCGCCTTGAACATGCTATATAAAATGATACGTGTTATCGACATAGTGACGGCTGAACAAATAAGTTTTTTTTCACATAATATCGAAATAATATTATGTTTTTCTATTCTTATTTTTTATTTCATTTTTTTTTGCTATACGATTGGTGGTTAAACGAATTTTTTTCACGAATAGTCGAGAGAAATATATTTTTTATATTCTTCACTTTTTAATTTTTTACACCACGATTCTTAATTGAATGAATAATGATTTTCACGAATTATTGAGAAAATATATTTTTTATTCATATTTTTTCATTTATTTTGCAATGCGATAGGAGATCGAAACATTTTTTTTATTTTACGTATTATGGAAAAAAAATGTTCTATTCCTCATTTTTAATTCATTTTGTAACACGATTGATGATTGAACAAATTTTTTTTTTTCACGAATTATCAAGAAAATATGTTTTTTTCCTAATCTCTTTTGTTTTTCGTTTTTTTTTTGTAGCACGATAGGTGGTTGAAAAAAAAATATTTTTCGCGATTTATCGCATAAATATATCTTCATTTAATCTTCTATTTTTTCATTTATTTTTGTCTCACGATTGGTGATTAAACAAATAATTTTTTTCCACGATTTATCGAGAAAATATTTTTTTTCTTGATCTTATATATTCTTTTTGAATTTTTTTTTCAGCACGATTGGAACTTTCGAATTCGTGATTTTTCTCGTAATATCGCGCACGAGAAGCCGTTGAAAAAAATCGTGTCTAACGATAGATTTCTTTTTTAACTCGATCCGTGCTCGAGTATTATTTTGCTTACGGATTAAAAGATTTCGATTATAAATTGACCGCACTGGAGGATGGATTTTGTTGGACTGGCTTTCCTGTTTGTAGAATCCTGATAGATTTGTGATCACATGACCAAAGAGCGTGGATTAAAATCGTAATTAAAATCGTCCTTGATACAATGTTTACGTTTGTCTATTTTCATTCTAGGTTATTCTTCGTCAGGTAATGGAAAATGATGAGATCGTCGATCGTGCACAGACACGTTCGAAAAACACGGCAATCGTCGACGATTTTGATATCGATCATAACAGGAATGTCAAATACTCTCGTATTTTCTGGACACTATTCGAAACTCCTCTTAAGTGAAGAAAGTCAATTATTTCGAAACTGTGAAAGCCTTACGTTTTATGCACATATTTATATCAAAGTGAAAAAAAATTTGAAAATATTACGAGCTTTATTCGAAAAAAAAGAACTTTGAATAATAATTGCTGATTTTTATTGAAACACAACGATTTCCATGGAAAAATGAAATTTTCTTTTCTTTCGTGAAAATTGAAAAGAAATATCGATGTGCGGAAGAATTCGATCGAATGTGAATTACATTTTTAAGAACGTGGAAGAACGCTTTTATTGGAAGGGGACGAGTAGGCTTTGCGATATTTTTGGCGCTGAAAAGAACACGTTTACATTTTAGGTTTCACGCTATTTGCACATGCTTGGCTCTGCAGCTGTGTTAAATGTGTCAATTGGAGAGATGAAAAATATATTAATCTGGTACATCTGAAATGAACAATAAAATAGCCGAAAAAATTCGACAAACGCTAAAAAAAACATTGACTCATCATTACATAATTAATTTGAATTACATAAAGATAGAGGTTTCTTTTAGTGGATTCTCGATAAATAGCGATTAGTGAAACAATTTACGAAAAATGATCTTTTGTAAATTAGCAAATTCGATTTTTTTTGTCAATTGACGAAAGTTAATTGAAAAACAATGGATTTCGTGACTATGCAGCAACTCAATAAATAACATTATTATTATTATTATTCATTGACAATTGACGAATTATTAATTGACTATAGTCGAAAATTAATTGAAAAATAATCGATTTATTGAAAATGCGGCATTTTAATAAACCACATTATCATTATTATTAATGAAAAAGTGTAATTTCCGAGACTTGGTAATTGACAAGAAAAAAGGTGAATAATAAAGTCGAACCATCGTATTGTTGATGAACGACAGGGCATAAAAGCCACATATTCATTTTCGAGCTG
This sequence comes from Ophioninae sp. B BG-2022a, assembly GCA_030522765.1. Taxonomy (NCBI): domain Eukaryota; kingdom Metazoa; phylum Arthropoda; class Insecta; order Hymenoptera; family Ichneumonidae; species Ophioninae sp. B BG-2022a. The sequence goes on from JAPYZJ010000057.1 coordinate 157,808, forward strand.
GAAATTAAACGTATTGGGTTTATCTAGTAAAACTATATGTGGAGTTCGAGTTTCAACCAATCGTTTTCAAAAAAGTGCGAAGGTTTTCTGAAACTCCGCTCGGGTCGAATTTTTTTAAGTAAATTTATTTTTTCTCTCAACGCGATTGGTTGATAGCAGTGAACAATGGGTTGTTTCTCGCTATTTAAATGGCAAGAAACGCGATCGAGATATCAGTCACGCTTCGCATATCGATCATTAGAAGATCGAATTTTGAACCTTCCCCCCGACGAGCTTGAAGAAAATGCGATTCTTGGTGTTTTGTCTGTTGGCGATGATCGCTGGTGTGATCGGTAAGTGAGCGGAGAGTCCGAGCGACCGTAACGCCATTCTGATACTCTCTCGTAAAGTACCTGACCCATGTAAGGCCTTACTTTTTATTTGTTTTTAAGTACAATAAAATACAATGAATGGTAAACAACAAAAAGTTTGTTAAATCATTTATTCAATAATCAACGTATCATTTTGGTTCAGAAAACAATGTTCACTATAAACTGTAAGCTTTTTTTAAAAAAGCGTCTTATGAGCCTTATTCAGACCACTGTTCCTAATAAGACCATACCCGTTGTAACTTCGTACAAAAAAATAATAAAAAAATATAATCTTCAATTATAAACTGAAATTTTGATAAGAACATGTATAGTGCTGATAAACCACTACATACAATTAGAATAAAGATTCACTAAGTAATATAGAAAACATTTTTTCTTTTCGAAAGTTTTTGTACGACGAAATCGGCATGACGAACATCGACATAACCTCACAAATTTTCGAAATCCATTTTCTCGATGTCGATAAACCCATTAAAGACTAGCGTTGCCACGTGGCAACGTGAGTAGTCAATTAAATTTACTTACGGATCATACATCAAAAACTACAAACCTAGCGTTGCCATATAGCAACAGTCTAAAACTCAAAATTGGGAGATTTTGAATTTTTGTTGTCATCATCATATTAACTGGTCATCATTCAACCCAAATACAAAGATAAAAACACAAAATTTGAATTTCAAAAACTCAGTCCCTAACGGGTTGAGTCAACGGCGAAAAATCGAGCACCAGTCTTTGTAGATTTCATAAAGATTTCAAACATGGACTTTATTAGGCACTGTTGCCTCTGAGAGTTTCCTCTGAGAATTGCGGATCGTCCATTTCTTACCGATCTTTTTCGGAATCGATAAAATTTTCTAATTTTTCTTATTCACTTCAAAACAGCTGAGGAGAGTCACGAGGTTGAAGGAAAAACGTGCGTGCCTGATGCAGTCTTCATGCGATACTGCAACGTCTGCAAGTGTTCGTCCGATGGCAAATCTGAAGTTTGCTCCAAGTACGAGTGCGATCTCGACCGTTGGTACGAGAATGGCACCGTCATTGGTTACTCGAATGAAATGGACTGGGAAAAAGTGCTTGACAGTCGCAGAGGAAGTCGCACTGGTAGAAACCAGTAATCTGTCCGCCTGGAAAAGTACCACGACGTTACTGCGTTGTACTTTTGCTGAATGGCGATTAGTACCTTTTACCGCTGTTTCAACGTCAGGAATCGCTATAATTTCGCTCCAGTTCCCATCCCGGAATTTACCAAAGTGGTCTTATCATTGGAATTGAGGAAAGGGACGTATCGATGCCTATTCTAATTAGACAGCATGCGAGACCATTGATGTGAAAGACCGAATTTGACAGCTTGCTACAATTCGACAATTGAACCCATCACACTGTTGTCGAAACTTATTGGCTCACGAGTATACAGTTTCATCGAGTGATTAATTCGAACGTTTTTTTTTTTAAATTAACGGCATTTGAATTTTAACATATCGAATCAGCTTTGTCGACGGGTTAGCGATTTTCACTAAACCACGCAATTATTTCTACGATTCCCTTGGTTTTTATTTTACCTGTGAGTGGTAGACATTAATCAATAAACGGAGTTGAAAACAATCGAATGGTGTAGTTCTTCTCATATTTAACTTCCGTTGGAATATTCGATAAATCTTACCGATCCTGGAACGGTTACCGTCCGATCAATCACCAGGCACCCGGGTATCCATTTCAGCTTTGCAGATAAAATTTATTAACTTGTTCTTTAAAAAACTGTACAACACTCTGGATCTCCGAAATTTAAGTAGTTTGAAACACAATTTTTGTCAAATTTTTTTATAATCAATTATTTAATAATAGTTATTATTAAATAAGTAATAATAAACATTGATTGAAAAATTCATTTTCTCAATCAATCAATAAAAGCGAATAGGATTCTGATAAGCTATACTATTATGATTATAATTATTTAATTTCAAAAATGTTTCAACGATTTCTTATCTGCTAGGACAAACATGTATGAAAAAAGCCAAATCGACGAGTCGTCGTGATTGGTTGAATCACTTGACGTATCAATTTGTGCGGCGCTATTTAAACGTGCTAAAAGCGCGATGAAGGTGTCAGTCAGCCTTGGTGCAACGGTCATAAAAAGATCGAATTTTCCACGACTGCGACGTCGAGCCTGACGACAATGCGATTTTTTCTATTTTTTCTGTTGGCGATCATCGCTACCGTGATCGGTAAGTGCGCGGAGAGTCCAAGCCAGCGTTCGTCTCAGTAGCCAATTCTACTCAAACTGGCTACTCAATTATCAATTTTTCAACTTTCGTATCAGTTGGAAACAAAAGCGACGAGGCTGTTTATTATCAGATCGTGATACAACTTTTCTTCGCAAATGGAACTGATTTTTGCTTTTCCAAATTCCTCAACGCTGTATCTTTTTCCCAATGTTTTCTCAAGAGAAAAACGTCACGTTGATGCTCCACCGTCAATGAATCGTGGTGGAGCTTTTTCAACTTTGGCAACTTTAATATTAAGACGAAATCGAAAGAAAATTTCGCTTAGATAAAGCCCACGAATGCTCTTTCCCTTGCTCTGAACGAATCGTGCATCAACTGCCAAACCGGAAGTAACGGTTACTAAAAATGAACACTCATTTTTGAGTTATGACCGAGATCGTTGAAAAATCGTTGAAATATTTGATCTTATGTATCTATGATCTATAACCGTTTGACGAAATTCTAAAAAAAATATTTTCAGACTCAAAGAAACAACAATCAATCTTGAAAAGAGCCTCTGCCTTCAAAGGCCATTTACAAGATTTCTGGTAAAGTTGCCGCGTTGTTTTTAAGCCCCCAATCTTTTTTAAAGATTCCGGTTGCCGATTCGTTACCGATTTTTTCCGGGTTTCCGATCGAATGATTTATTATAGCTAATTTTTTGTTTTCGATGTCGAAACAGCCGAAGAAAAAACGTGCGAGCCCGGCAAACCGTTCAAGATATGGTGCAACACGTGCCGTTGTTCTCCGGAAGGAAAACCAATGGGTTGCACCAAAATGCTGTGCAATCGTATGATTTGGAACAAAAACGGAACTCTGGCAGATTTCGCATATCAGAAAAGTCGAACTTACGAGAGTGAGACGAGCAGCGAGGATGATGAGATAACAAGCTGCGAGCCTGGCAAGCCGTTCAAATGGTGGTGCAACACGTGCAAGTGTTCGCCGGAAGGAAAGCCGTCTGGATGTACGAAGATGCTGTGCAATGGTTTGGTTTGGAACAGGGATGGGACGTTGAAAGCTCTCGCTTATCAGGAAAGCGTAACATACGACTTTGAGCCGAGCAGCGAGGATGACGAGGTAGAAAGTTGCGAGCCTGGCAAGTCGTTCAAATTGTGGTGCAACACGTGCCGGTGTTCGTCAAATGGAAAGCCAGCGGAATGCACTCGGAAGTTGTGCGATCGTGACATTTACAACAAGGACGGGACGGTCAACTTTTACTTGTACCAGGAGGACAATAGCAACGGCGGAGATAGAAAGAGACGCGAGGTCGAAGGAACGAAGAGCTGCGTGCCCGGTAAAATCTTCATGCGATACTGCAACACCTGCAAATGTTCGGCCAATGGCAAACCGGAAGCTTGCACCAAGATCAAGTGCGATCTCAACCGTTGGAACAAGGATGGCACTGTTAAATTTTTCGAGGATAAGCTTGACTACGACGATTCCTTATACTATCTCAGGAAAAAACGTGCCGTTGAAAAACCGGTTATCTGTTCGCCTGGAAAAGTA